>JANSTS010012790.1:21089-41122 GCA_026546915.1 Sylvicola fuscatus
TAATTAATAATTTATTATCAAATAAAATGCATAAATCAATTTCAGATGTTTTACATTCAATCAGGTGGTAATTAACACTAGTGCAGCCACTTCGAAAATAGCCCGTCTACCCAACTTGAACTTTATGGTAATTTCTGTTCATATAATTTAAATGTAAAATATGGATTTGAAATTCTCACCCCTGCCAGAGGAACTCCAGTAAAGTGCGTCAGTGGCTATAATATCTCAACTTGTTTAATAATCATTATTGCCGGCCATTATGATTCGATCAAGGTCTTACTGTCGTCAAGTTAAATAGGGGCTGCAAAACTGTAATGTTCATCTACATTAGAACAAATTTATTCGCATGCTACAGGCACACATACTCACGAAGTCACGTACTCGTATACGCGCCCAAACGCAAAGAGATTAAAATAAAAAAGGGTGCTCACCGCATGGGACCGTTGCTACCCTTGTGTTCTCACGGCCCTCATATTATATTATCAGTCCGCATAAATGTTGTTTCTTTCGCCTTTGACAACATTGTTTCCACTTCCACCATTATTTATATTGAAGGCGAATCGTCTCCACATACTGTGAAACTTGTCGAAATAGTTAATTTACTTTCTCCTAAAAGCATTTACCGCAAAATAATTGCACTTTGCCTCGCTTCTTTGTGTTGATTGGAGGTATTTGAATGGGTTTCATTCGCTCATTGCTCATACATGTCTTACGAAGACTAGCATAGAGTGCGGCAGTGAATTTGGCCATGGCTAAGGGTAGTTTACAACGTGACACTGGGGTTTTGTATGGCCGGATTCCACATCATGCTAATCATCCCCTCGGGGCCAAGGTAATCGCTGCGACCGTCAGCCTTAGCCACATCAGCAAACAAGTAGCCGACAAAAATTGCTGCCGAACAATGCCGAAGTGTACATATATTCGCATATAATAAGAACGAGCACATAAAGAATATAATACGAACTGGGCAGGTGTTATAGAGGTTTATGCACTACTCAACACTCACCCCTTGCATTTGACACTCGTGAGTCTTTCATGTAGACGCTGCTGGCATGTGCGCCTGTATGGGCCATGTCGACTTATCGACCTGTATGCCAATCTGGTAACTGGTTCCCACAATTTATTCAATTTTTTTAGCAGTTTATCGTTGTCCCCTCGCACTGAGTTTCTTTTTATTTTATCAGCACTTATTTTTTATTACGAGTACAAAAATTATATATTTGAAAAATATTACACAAAATAAGAAACTACAACTTTTCTGAAAATGTCAAGGTGAAACAAATATTTCCATATAAAATAAAAATGAATTGTTAAAAAAAATATTTTTAGCGCAAATCTTAGCTTTTTACATTCTTTTTAATTGGATTCGCTAGGTGTTAGACGAATATAAATGACCTTCCTTGCCGTGTGTTATTTTTGTTGTTGTTTTTGGCGCAAATTTCATGTCATTGGCGATTTATATAAAAATTAAACCGAAACCACCCTTAGCGTTTTTTTTATCAATGGCCAAACGCGAATGTTTCGTATTCAACCCCATTTTCAGTGTTTGATTAACCCACACCCTCAATAGCCAATTCACTGTAGAAAATAATTAGTCGATTTATTTTTTGGTGCTTTCAGTCAATGATCCCTCTTTTGTGTTGGCATAATTCAATCAGAAGCCAGACAAGGTCATTATTCACTATTGACGCTAATTGAGTATTAAACAAATGTCTGAACTTTGACGTAGGTTTTTTGAAACAAAGTCGAAATTTCATCATTTTACATTTATGGAAATTCTAATTGTTTTCAGGACAACTTTTTTTTTGCAACGGATATGGGCAAATGGATGGTTGCGGTCTTTAACATATGTAAGAACATTTGTCGTACACACAGGAATTATGATTTTTTTAAATTTTTCTTCTACATGAGTTACCATGCCAGTATTCAATGTTTTGCAAATAATGCTCCTTGAGAATTTAAATTTTAGAATCAGTTCAGTCGAAGGCACCTTTTTGATTCCAATTATTAAACTCAGATTTCTTTAACTTTCTTTAAGATATCTTTTAGATATCTTTAAACTGATTTATCAATAAATTAAATGTATTAAAAAAAATTATCAAAAAATTAATTAAAATCATTATTTTATGATTTCGTACTTTTCTCATGCCACAATCTTATAAATTAATTGGAGTCTTGATTATTCTCTAACGTTTCATATTGAATTTAAGGTAAACCATAAAAGAAAAATGAAAAACAGAAATCTGATCCTACATCCCGAACAACTTAGGAATTAATTATACTGGCTACATGGCAAACTTTGTTCGCTCATCGCCTCGGGGCGGACTAAAATGCCGATGACATTGGCTGAAACAAGCGAAGGTCGATCGATGTGGTTTTCTTTAACTTAAACATCGGTCCTTTTATAGTCTCATATTCACTGCTTTGATGTTTTTTTTGTCCTGAATTATATACACTGAAAAAAGTTGATTGAAGATCATGAAAAATATTTTTGCAAAGTAAATCACAACTCAATCGGACGTGGTGGTTTTTATACCAAACATCGATTTTGGCGTAAGCTTTTAAATATTATATCTAAATAAATTCTGTCGAAATTGGTAAACATTTACAAAAAAGGCTACGTTAAATCCCAAAATAATTTATTTGTATGTATACCTACAAAGTACAAAGAGTCTGGATTCTGTCCAGCACACCCATCCAATTTATTAAATCAACAGAATTGCAAAAAAAAATTTATGCAATACTGGTCAGTGGAATATTAATTTTATGACGATGTTTCCGATAAAAAAATATTTATTCTCTCATTCATGATGTCGTATATATTTCGTATGATAAAAAATATATTGTTGCAGTGGTTTTTTTTCGACCAGATTAATTGAGTCGAACCATTGATTTATTCCATTTTTATAGAGACATATCCATTTTATTAGAATTAGAGCTAAAAATTATATTTATTAGGTTTCAGATTTAGTCTCGATGGTACATAGTAATTCACTGACTATTAAAGTAGGATTTTTATTGGTTGTTTAGTGATACAAATTTTGCATCAGATTGCGGCATTCACGATGCGACAATCTGCATAAATAAGTCTTTCAACCTTATCCACCTTACTATTTTGCGTTTTTATTGCCTTGAAACATTCTTACAAAATATGGAATAAAAGCAGTCAAGGACTTTATATCGTTTCAATGTCTCTTGTTCAGTTTGCATTCATCGTTTTATGAATAGAAAAGCCTCGTATTCATCTATGCTGTAGTTCTTATACTATATATTATCGTATTCATCCAAACTATACTTTTAGAGACATTTTTGTACCTATCTCAATTCAAGTACAAATAATGCATGTTTTTACGCAAGTTCCAATTGTCAACTCTTAAAGACTTTAATGCTCTTGAAGAAGAAAAGTGGGAGACTTCAAGGGCTAGTTAAAAAAACAAATTATTTTACTCGTTACTCATGTTTTCATAATAGAAAGAAAATATTAATTAAACGCAAGGAAATTTTTCAAACGACGGTTAAAGAATTTTCATGAATAAAAAAATATTTTCAATTAAACATTGCAATTTATTTAGTATAAATATTTTTGTTTTGACAAATTTCGATCATCGTTAAACATTGCAACACAGATAAAATGTATTTCCCCCTTTTACCGTATTGCCACATATAAAGGAAATATACAAATGTTTCCGCATCCGCTGAATACAAAATAAAAAAAACAGATATTTCCATTGTATAAATGAATAAATTAATGCATGGAATAAACTTTTTTTTTTAAAGCAACAGCGTAGAAAAAATTTAAATAAAATAAAAGAACGCAACCCTCTAGTCGCACTGTGAAACCATATTCGAATATTATGCAAATGATCAGGTGAAATCAAGAAAACATATTTCACCATGTTTTCATTACCTTGTCTCCATTATTCCCTTTTTTTTAAATACCCACAATAATGACACACACAAAAGGTGGCTGCCATTTACTGCAGCTTTAACAAAAAAGTGTTTAAACGAGGTCAGCCGAGCTAAAAGTGACCACAGATACAGTCAATGCAGATGAAATGTTTGTGGGTAAAACTCCAACACGGCTGCTTGACATTCAAGGGTGCAACGTCGCATAATCCTGGCATGAAATTGAATTTCGTCAAACAAGCGACCACCCCTTCCTGTGGCGACACGGGCCCGCCGAAGCTTTTTAAAGTTACTTGGTGGCGCGCTTCACGGTGCTGTGGTGGTGGCATGAAATTGAGTTGCGCTCGCATGCGGCTCATGCGTCCTGTCAAATCCCGATTTGATTTATTCCGGAATATTTAAATGGGTTTAGTATACCTACGCATTTCAGTACAGTTTGAGTTTTTTTTTCCAGTGTTGCATAAACACACAAGTTATGTATGTTATAAATATATGAACCGTCAGCATCTGTAGGGAGTTTACTTTCGTTTAGAAATTTATGTGTTATTATGGCTGCCTGGATTTGCGGGACTTTCAACTGGAGATTCGTTGTCGTTGAATGTTGTACGCAAAGGAATGTGGATTTTTTATCAATAAATTTTCCGAGATGATTTTTTTTAGCACGCGCGCTGAAATTATTTTAAGCGTACATGGAATGATGAAGGTAAACATGCTACGTGCATGCCTCATTTAATTGTTTTTGATGGGTTACTCAGTATGACGTGAGACTTTATGTATGTTTAAGAATTTCAGGTGGTACGAAAAAAGAGAGTTATGGAAGGGCGTCTTCGCTAGCGTTGTTTATTGTTTGCGCGTCTCAGCGTATGAAGTTTACATAAATAATTCGGTTGATCGCGATGTTGTTAGGTTGGTTTTGATAAAATGAAAAACCCAGACAGGGGGAGGTGAAGATGTGCTAAACACCCATTTAAGATGCTTACAATTATTTGTTACACAATAAAATTATTATAATTATATGGTAATAACGTAAAAAATATCAATGCAAATTGGAACAGTATGTTAAACCTGAATAGCCTTTAAACTTTCGATACTCCTCTGGTACTCAAATAATCTCTGTATATTTAACTCGCCCATCACACTGACTTCCACCATCAGTCCTGTTCATGTTCATTCCGGACGTGTCCCTTAATTTCATCACAATATATGTGCATTAATTATGCAAATTGTTTGTGTGTAACTTGAAAATTTGTTGTAAGTACTTGAATAATTATGGGCTGAGCAACATATTTATTGACCAATATTTACATATTGAGAGTACCATAATTTGTTGGTATTACGTGCATGATAACAAGTCAGGTCAATATAAGCAAAGTTCAATTCTGCGGTATAAATTCGTTCATATTGTTTAAATGTAATAAAATAAAATAAATTGACATACCTTCATTCATATGCAAACAACTTTTCGGATGTTTCTGGGATAGAGTCGATATAACTCTACAAACCATCGTCCACAAAGACGCCCTGCAAACAATCGAAACAGCATGAAATCAGTGATGGAATGAAATAAAAAAAAAAGTCACTCACTCCTATAGGACGGAAATGTGTGCAAACAAATCTCGGGATGTAGACGATTTCAATAGAAATGATCGGCATGGAATCCTCCACCACCCCAAAAACAACTTCAACTTAAATCTAAGCTTCATTGTTTACTTTTTGTGTATAAGCACACACAGTTGCCTTCAATTGAGCTCACACACAAACACACATATTTGTTCAATCAACTGAATTCACCCTATTATGATCCAATTTGCCTTATCGCTGTCCCGACATCAGCATCCTTTCGCCGATAACAATACTGGAAAAAGTTCACCTTGTTCGTGGAAATGCCCGATCCCATAACAAAAATCATATTTTCAACTTCATTAAATCGAATTCCACACATAAAAGCAACAATCTTTATTGACTTCCATTTTAATTTATGATCAGCTTCTGCTCTGGTAGGGAGACTAGCTACGGATGCCGGCTACCAATTACCGAAATGCTGCGATTCAACGCAGCGTGGGGTGGCTCTGCTCATTTCACTGCCGGTTATTCTTAGGTCTTGCATATTTAATTTTGCGTAAAATTTGTTATGAATATCCTATGGCCTGCTATTTCCTGTAAAATAATAAAATGTTTGCGATTGCTGGCAAACAACAATATTGTCCGTATATGTATAATATCACGTGAATGCGCGTAATCCAGTTCAGTGGAGCGTTTCACCATATATGTGAACGACAATAAGAGAAATGCGAACACGTTTAAATGCGCGCTGGAACACACACAAAAAAGCAATAAAACGAATGTGTACAAGCCTGTAAAAGGACACCCATACATTTGGTTAATTTACTGTTCTACGCTTTTTTCAACTGTTTTACTGCCTTAGAGCAGAGATCAAGGTAAGGGCGCACCATCTGGCATGCAGATAGGAAGAAAAACAACAGCGAAAATTTGCATTCACCGACTGCATTTATATTCGCCGCAGAACCATGGTGATTAGCGCGGAGTATGCTGGGTGCATTGCTGGGTGGTGGTGTTTGCTCGGAAATTCGTTTTCAGCACGGTTTTCCTAGTTTTACATGTTTTATTGCAACAGTCCGTTTCGCCCCATTGAACAATCAAAATTATATATCTTATGCATATGCGATCATTATGCTGCTGCACTGGTCCATTTTCAACTGTTTGATGTTGTGAAGGTGCTAAACTGAAGAATGCACTTGACTGAACATCGCATCACATATGTACAAATATATGTGAGTTCAATTGAACGTCAGTTCGTTTATTTATTTGCGAATTCTGAGCATGAAAACATGTTTTTCAGTTCGCTTTTTGCTGCACCCTTTTCTTTTGAGTGTTTCTCATGTTTTTTATGCATTCCAACGTTTGTGGACCGAAAGAGATGTAAAATGCGAAATCGGAGAAATGCATCCCTAAGACATCCTGGCTGGTATGTATTATGCTATCGTATGATTTGGCCAAACGAGTATAAATAAGTCATTCAATGAAATTCTGTTCGGAATGCAAATTCCATGGATTTACGCGATTTATCTTAAACTATTTTTTTAAAAGAAATCCTTGCCAAAGAAGAATATCTCTATTATCTATTTATTTTATATTTAAAAAAAAAACATTTCAAACTTATGCACGATTATTTTTCTCACAATAGAACGCTCTTCAAATGTGCAACATTCAATTAGGAGACGACAAATAAAACTCACTGCAATCAGTCGCAATAACATAAATTGGAACACCGCGCCAAGTACAATACAATTCCAGTTGGATGTCACTCCAACTGATTGGATGTGTTTGCATTCGATTATACGTAATGTAAGACACGAGCATTAATACTAAATGCCATGTTGTCGCTGAATGCATGCATAAAACATATGCTTCGATTTACGTATTCAACTCTACAGATAATAGTTATTGACACATAATGTTTGTTTATCGATTGGACATCGCGGCGGCTTCGTTCAGGACACAACTCTCAATAAGGAACATGCTTGAACTTTGTTGGTACACAAAATATCATGACATATCAATCAAAGTTATTGTGCAATGTGCATACCACATCGACACTTATTACACAAGTATTATGCATCTTATCTCATAAATAAGGTCATATTCCCTTAAAAATGTTAAGACAACCTCATTGAGTATTTAGTTGTCCAAACTGCTTAAACTCGAAACAAATATGTAATTAATTTTAATTTCCTCTCAGAAAGATGGAATCATTCAGTTAGACCTTTGAAGTCCATTTTGAATGGACCCTTTGGCATAATACGGCGCGGCGTAACGAGAAGTCTCAAGCAACCCTTAACATGTTTGGTCCCTTTTAAAGAGGAAAATCGAATTCTACTCAAACTCAATATGCGCAGGAAAATTACTGAAAAAAAGGGTTAAAACGCGATTATTCCATCAATTTATGTAAAACCAACAAACTGACCACACTGCAACTAATTGGACGATACGCGCTCACGTCAGACGCACTCTACCGCCGATCATTAAAAATGCTCACCGAAATAAATTTACGCGCGCACACCGCCAAAATGCATTGAGGTGAGAAAAAATATTCATTTTCATTTTTCCGCAGCCACACAATAACAAACAAATTGACCACTGGTCACATAGCGGTTACCAGTTTTGCGTGGCCCCCTGCACATTATCGACATATAGGCATGTCACATGTGTGATTAAACGGCCAGAAACACTGCAGCGTGCACACAACAATGCGGCCAACAATTAGCGGCTGTAAGTGATTTGCATTTCGCATTTACCGAAAGTAGTGCGCGCGTGCGACACTCACAACAAATTGGTCCTTTTTAAAATAATAAATCAAGGCGATTGCCTTGTTTCACCCCATTTTCGCTCACAATTTTTTTTTTCTTTTACTTTTTGGCCACTGCACAATAGAGGGACATAAAATATAGAAGCAAAATCACTCAGTCGATTGTGTGCAAAGGATTCGGACACATTTTGGCACAATCGCAAATATAGCAAATGCTGAAATCTTGTAAAGGACATCCTAGATAAGTTGCTGAATGCGAGGCAGAGCTGGCAACGGATAATTTTTCGACTCGGAGATATTTATTGGCCGAGTCGTTTCTGCACATTTGACAGATTCTTGTGATATATGAAAGATTGAAAAATGGTTGCCAATTGATTCAATGAGATAACATAAATTAAATTTGCATTTTTTTTTGATATCTGCGAAGAAAAATCTTGTTCGTTCTGTGAACACGACCAATAAATCGTTAAGTTAGAAAACGTAAATTTGTACGGTAAATACATTTTATCGATTGCTCTGCACGCTTGGAATGCAATTAATCGATCGGAGGTTGCGACCTAACCGATCAGGTACGATATAAATATAGCAACTGCAACGGACTCTTGACAGAAATTCGATGTAATTGCTTTTTAATTGCATCAAAACTGTAGATTAAATAAAATTGAAGTCACGGAAAAGTCCTGAACACAAAACTTGACCTCATTGATCAGTTAGGAAAAAAAGAATCTTCAAAATTCATTAAGCACTCACTTCACTTCTTGGTAATAAAAGATACGGATATTCTTACGTCATTTTTAATGTTATTTGACGCAGATCCTGTAAAAGTAAATAATGAGTAACGAGTTTTATTTTCTTATTCAAACAATTAGTTAAAGCCACTGCTCCGTTACGTGTCTCGTTTCAGTTCTGCTTTACGTGAAAGAAATACACATTGAGAAATCAAGTGGAAGTAATTTTCTTGAAATTTTAAATTGATTTTCTTTGCAAAGACGCTGTAGGTCTGTCGACAAACTTTATACATATATGCTTGTCTGTATAGAAAAAACACAGCCATCTCCTGCATTTGGTATACATCGGCATCGTATAAAATAAATTGGAACCGATAAATGCCAATGGAATTTGGGAAATTGGAGCACTAAACGTTCGTGTCGATTTTCAACTGGAAATCATTCAATATATGACGTAGTTGAATTAATGTTCAATCATGTTCAATACTATTGAGTGTTTATTGTCCGCATTTCAATTCAATTATTTGGATTGTTGTTAAGCTCTTCCTTCCGTTAGAAGTAAGGGATTTTAAATTTTATTTGACCTTTCACAGGAATTTCCAATGAAATCTTACTTTGTGAAATGAATTGTTGATTTTTATATATGGATACACAAAATTGTTACGGATCATAAATACATTATAAAAGGACAACTCCTTTGAAACGAATTATAGCTAAAAGCATTAGCTTAATTTTTTACTGAAAGCTTGTTAGCTATTTATAACTTTAAAATGTTGCTACAATTGAATCAAATTTATCTCGAAACGTAAATTCTTCAAAACAAAGATTAAATTGGATTAAATTTAAACATGAAAAATTCCAAACTCTGCAATAAATACATATTTTATTTTATCTCAAAAACTTATCATTCAAAAAGTCAAGTTTTTTATTTTCTGAAATGGATTTTCAAACAACAAAAAATGTATTTCTTCATAGGATTGATCTTGTGTTAAATTGCTTTTGCAAATCATTCAATTCGGTCAACTTTGTAGAGTAAATAATATTCAAATCATCTGTAATAAAATTCTTTTTTAACATCTTTCGCATAATTGCATAATTTTCGAGAAGAAAAAATGTTAAAGCACTATTTCATGTATGTAATCGATTATTGCAAATCGTTGCATTTTTTTACAAGTAGATCTTCTTGACACGTGTATTTAATTTATAAACTTCATTGAAAAATTAAAAAACACATTCGTAAACAGAGCTATCATGTTAATTTTTGATCTAAATGTTCATCTCTGTTCTAGTTTTTAATTTTATTGTTTTTTAGAAAATGTAAAGTAAATAATAAGAACTCGTGTGTCAAAGTATATCACTTAAAGATATATAAAAAAAATAAAAATAAAAATATATATATATAAATTCACGAACATGTTCCTTTTATTGTATCACCGGATTACCTCGCCCAAGAAGAGAAAGCTTCTGCTGAGAACGAAAACACATGACATGAATATCTGTCTTATAACGTCAAAATATAAATATAGAATGTAAGAACGATTAAATAAGGTAAATCCATTAATGTTTTTGTTATAAATGGTCGTATATTAATATTTATTTCCATTTGTTTTGTACATACATATTTCGTTTTTCCTGAACGTTTTCATTTCACTTACTTTTTTTTTAAATATTATAAATTGTTTACTCAAAAAATATACTCTCGTTCAATTATTTTCTCATTATTATTTATATTTATAAAAATCACATTTGGGCTTAAATTTTAATTATAAAAATATATATACAAAGTTGTATATAAATATAAAACGAATAGTTCGTTGAGATGGTTTCGTCAATGACTTCACCACTGTTAATTAAATTCATTATTTAAAATAAATGTTTTTCCAAAATATTGAACAAATTTGAATTTCACACAAACACACCTGAAAACGTTTAAATTACATTTTATTCAATTTACAGAATATTTGGTCTCAATGCTTTCATTTCAACGTAAATATAATTAAAGCTATAATTTGACTTAAAAACTAATTAAAACTAGTGACTATCATTTGGTTCATCATTAAATGAATGAATGGAAAATAAATAAATAAATCCTCACATAATTAGGCATTGGCAAGCCACACAAGTCTGGACCAAAAAAGTTAATAGGCCATCTCAGCACCCCACGGCCGATATGGCTTCGTCCCATTCGGATTGTACGCGACTCCAGTCGCAGCAGAGTAGCCCTGTGGCAATGGGTAGTAAGGATTGCCGTAATGCGCCGCCGACGCAACGGCGGTGGCGTTCACAGCTGCAGAGGCAGATGACACAGAAGTGGTCCGACCAACATTGGCTGAACTCAGATCGGTGTATGTGGGACCGTGTTGATGCTGGTCGTGATGTTGCTGCTGCTGTTGCTGAACATCGACCGAGTAGTGGTCCTGTTGATGGCTATGATGATCTGTGGCACTTTGCTGTTGCTGACTGTTATGCTGTTCATCCAAGTGCGGCGAATTTTGTGAGACACTTGTACTGCTGGCAGTAGATGAGCTGGCCGTGTGTTGGTGGTGAGGCTGTTGGTGCAGATGATGGTGGGCAGTGGCGGGAATCGCTGTAGTCAAATAACTATTTGACGATGGTGGTGACGACGGGTAGGAGGGTTGGGTGGGATATGCTGCCGCATAGTTTGGCTGGTAACCTCCGGCAGAGGCGGATGAATGCGAGCTGGGCGGTGCTGTTGCTGGCCAATTGGAATGTGAAGCGCCCGATTTGACGGAAATTTCACGTTGAGCCACAAAACACTGCAGATGGGACATTAAACGAAGTCGCAACGGGTCCTGAATGTCCATTCCTTCGATTGTGACAAGATATCGAGCAACTTCAGTGGCACACTCGCGCAGGCCGATGATGTGGTAGTCAAGCGCAAAGCGTTGGCTGTCATGACTTAGTGGATCAACACCTTTAATAGAATAAAAAATAATGGATTAGTTTAATGTTCAAGATTCTAAATATAGATTTGTGTGGGTTAGAGAATGAAGGTCTCACGCAATTTAAATTGTGCATTCATATTAAATTTCATCCGACAACATACACAAACTCTTGACGCATTGATATAAGTGAATATATCCGAACGGAGGAAATTGCTTTTGGAAATTAAATTTATCAAGCGCACTTCCTTCCTATTTTACCAGCCAATTCACTCATAGACCTTTGAATCCAATGTTCGCGTATCTAATAGAACGAGCATGTACATAACATATATACATATAACATATTATATACAAACATTAAAGTTAACATCATCAACCTTTACAGAGTCTTTCAACAGCTCTACGACAGCCCAACAGGGCTTATAGTATATAGGTATGTATCATTTGCTCTTATCATGTGATCGACTGACTTTTTTCTCACTTTGATTCACTTAAAATACATATCATGATCTCAGTATGTGTATACTTAATATCTTTTATATGTGACACTCCACTTCAAATTTATCGCGCCCCCGCACACAAAATACAAACGAGTGCAGTCGAGAGTGTGAAATGCAAACAAAAAATGGAGTAATGAATTATGAAGTGAGAACACATTCTCACATACTCGTGCAGACACTAATTTATTGGCTCAACTGGTTTACGCGTTTTCCCATAGCGCAGTCAGTGCATATGAGAACAAAATAATAAAGTGAGCCAGCCCTCCCCTATCAGTTCCCACGTAAATGAACCAACAAATCCTATTCTATATAAAATGACTCACATAAAACCATCGACTTGTAATCACATTTCACAAAATTAAATACATGTAGGAGCAAAACACAATTTCCCATCAAAAAAAAGCAACGCTCACACAAACAGGACCAGGGAATCGCAACACGTCGAACATAAAGGGCCGCACAAACAACCCTCGCCGTAATATATGCCCTATGGATATAGGAAATTATGTTTGTTGTGGGCCCAATCTGTATTGGTGCGGTAAGTCCTTACTATAGTTTTCCCTTATATAGGTTAGGCAACTTTACTTGGCAACAGCCAACAACCAACAAGTTCAAAGGGTAACACGTTATCGAAGCCGATGCGTCAAACAATAAGGCACATATATTGAGATTAAAGAGGGACTCACATACACAAACAGAAACCCATCAAAATGATACACATATTTGGCTTTGTTATGCTGCTATGCGCGGAGAAGCGGCGAACAATATGCTTCCCATCCAGACGGAGCGGAGCAGGGACAGCATGGAAAACAGTTTACGCCGATTAAACCACCCTCAATACTGTGTCTATTATTGAGAAAATGCTGTTTCCCAGGACACTGTAACAGAACAACTCCTCCACCCATCGCGTAACACAATAAAACAGCGCTCAACTTTGATGACTTCTCGTGCTGGTTCGCATTGACTCCCATGAACACTCCCTCTACACGTAAATTATACTCAATTGGCTTGCTGGCGGCATTTTTTTTTCATCTTCTTCTTTTTTTTGTCGAGCGATTAAATGAATTGATTTAAAGTCACACCAAAGTATATCTACTTTAAGAAAATTTAGATTATGCGACGAGTTCCCTTCGCAACTTCCATTCGTCCTCATACGGGCGCGTATCGACTGTTTAAGGGTGCCTTTGGGAAATCGGTATGTAGGCTAAGCTATTATCAGCGCTTTTTGCCATTTACATACATTTTCCCATTTGAACTTCAATTGTGGATTTTCGATTCCGAGGTTATATATTTATTGAGTTCACCATGTAATTTATATTTAATTGAATATTTTCCCAATTTTCCCAATAAGCCAATCTCTCTTATGTCTGATCATAATCTATGTGAGGGCCTGAATTTCGTGCGAAACTAAATGGTAAAGAGATTAGTTTCTGATTCCCTGAAAACTGCAGTAAATAGTGCTGAACGATTGCACTAAAAGTCTTCAGGGATTCCAACGTTGTTGTGTTATACTGGTTGGCATGCATTTATGCTGGAATGGAGGAGAGCCCTTAATCGGTATGCTTTTAGCCGCTGGCAGTGACGTTTATCATTTTTCATTAGTTCCATTCGGTCATTTTGGACTAGTGTTACAAAATTAATGGCCCAAATGCCCTCAACACAGATTTACTGCGCCAGCCAATGGTCACGTTCTGTACCAAGCTAATTTCGGCACTGACACATGGATACACGCCTGGCCGCTCGTTTAGGGGGTTTATAATCTTTGATTGAGAAGTCATTCAAAACGTTTTTTTTCTTTCAAAATTATTCGATTTTTAGGAAATGAGTCGTTTTCTCTGGTAAATGAAATTGTTTCCAAAGTTCTGCTACTTTCAAAGTTTGCCTATTTCTGACAAAGTTTGGACAAAGATAAAACATAATCCAGCACATCCATTTGAGTTATTAAACTAAATGCCCAAATGATACAATGACGACTAAATCCATCCGAACAAAGATTCACCGACTGATATAAATAATCTGAAGCGAATTAGCATCGTCATTACCCAGGATCGTGTTGTTGAAACCATTCAAAAGGGATTATCCTTAAATGCATATGAACACATCAATTAATTCCCAGCATTTCCCTAAACAATGTTGGGCATTAATTAAAATCATCAAACCACCTATTTGCAACAAATATGCCAAATTTAGACAGGCTCTTCAACCCCTTCGACGGAACTAGCCAAATAAAAAATGCCCACCAACAATTCGTCGAAGCCAATTTTAGTATTAGTCCGCAAACAACCAGCAGCATAAGCATTTATGGTACCAGCCGAATATACCGTGGGAACGTTTGCCTATGCGTAAAACAACATTGTATGTTATGTATTTTGTATACCGGCTTATGCTCCTGAATTCGAAACTCGATTAAGCGAGGCAACGGCAACAGCAGCAGGCTCGCATCGCACACATTTACCATATATTAAATATACTGTTGTCATCCAGCTCGCCATGCCGGAAGGAGAATAATTTTTACACATGACTAGCAGTTGTGGCCCAATTTATATTTAACACATTCTCGCAGTGTTTTGTTTTTAGTTGTGGCATGGTTTTTGTTCTAATAATTCTTCGCTTCCGTGTCTAACAGCGGCGACTGGAACTGGATGCCGTTCATCTGTTTAAGCATTCCGAATGGATTTGTCGTCAGGGATTGCGTCAACATTCAACATATATTACACAGTGGAAGCGTCTTCATATATTATGTAGAGGACCGAGCCACACACAGATGAGCATATAGAGAGGGCTAAGACTGCTGATCTATGGGCGAGGGGTTTATGGCAGATTGTCCACGTTGTTGTTGCTTCTTACCATCTTGCGAAATGTGTACGAGATTGTTGTTCGTGACAAACGGCCACAAACGTTAAGATGATGAAGGAGTGGAGACGTGCGTTCAAGTGTGTGCCAGGCCGCACAATAAAAATAGATATGCGAGGAATGATGCATTTAAGTGTGTGTATAAGGGCAGCTGGTCCATCGTGTGGACTGCTGCTTCCATATGTACATTAAGGTATACACTTCCGACATAAAATATTGCGTCTTCAAGTGGCCATATACGAATAATGAAAACGGAATTAACATGATACATGAATGAAAGAACGCGAAGTGGTTGGCCACTTTTTCTGTCCGCCTCTCCTCAAGTGGCAAAAGTGTTTGGTCTTGATTTATAAAAGAAGTTTATGTAAAGAGGATGCGATAAGTTTGTCCTGAAAATGTTCATAATTAATTTTCAAATCAATTTGTGTGATAATTAAATTGTTGGCCACTTTGTGCCGAGTTTTCAGTCGTAGATATTTGTACCGTCAACGTTCAAAGGTGGATATTGTCGCACAGCCTAACGAAGGTAATCGACGACAAAATTATTTTAAATAATTAATTCACCGAGAAGGGTTCAACATTCTGCAGGTTAACCACATTTCATTTAATTATACTAAAACACGAAACACTTTGCGAAAGTTCAACAAACTAATTATAATTTCTCAACTCGGAGATTTTAAGGACTTTCGTTTTTTATCACTGCACAGTTCTGATATTCACAGGAAACACGAGACACTTCGTACCAATGAAACTTTCAACTCACCTTTTGCGTGAAGAGTCTTCAGATGATCAACTGTGAGCTGTAATATCTCAGCCTTCTCCAATTTGGCAGAGCCCTGCTTCTCGTACGCGCTCGGTACAAGTCGCTTCAGCTCTGACAGTGACGAGTTGATGCGATCACGACGCTTCTTCTCGATGACACCGCGACGCTTCTTGCGACTCATCAGTTGACAACTGTCTGACTCGCCGGGCGATGTGTGATCTTTGGAGGATTCACCCTCAGAAAAGACATCATCACAATCACTCTCGGACATGACACGCTGACGCTTCTGGCCACGCGTCATCATACCGCCGCCGGCCGTGATTGTCGATGAGGCGGGGGTGGTGGGCGTTGGTGGCAGTCCGCCTGTCGGTGGAGGTATCCATGTGTTGTGGTGCGTTGGCGTCGAGTAGCCCCAGTGCAGTGGCGCTGCATGGGCATGATGATGTATGTGATGGTCCATTGAAACAACTTCACTTCATGCACTTAATTTTTAATTTTTTCACGGTTCACTTTCTTTTTAAAAACAAATCTGTAAAAATATATTTTTATATATTCTAAATTTGTAGAAGAGTTAATATTCCAGGAAAACAAATTGTGCAACAGCAAATATTCAAAGAGAAGCGTGTGCGTTGCGCCTGCGTCCGTTCTCCTTTCCCGTTAGCACGTGACTTATCGTGTGTGTGAACGGCGTTCGACTGATATTCCGCTCTTGCCGAACGGTGAGTAGTGGCGGCGCGACGCGCACGTCAAACGCATGCACTGCATGCGGTCCCTCGTCTCAATACAAATCGCCCCACCCCATTTGATGCACTTCTGTACATGCACAACGAGAGCAAACATAGAACCCCGTCTCACTTCATCCGACGTGCGATGCTGCCAGACGCATATGAGCGAGGGTCAATTCCAAATAAAATTTCTGACGACGTACAGCTGAATAGGACCTCGACTTTGCCGCAGAACAAACGTTTTTCAGTTTACAAAATAAGGGTTGGAAAAAGCACAAGAATCCAGCCGAATGCAAGTGCAAGCGGGATGCAGCACGGTGAACTTCACAAGCAAAACTTGTTATAAGAATTTGCGCTCATTCGTGGTGTAAATAAACTTTCTTGATATAGGCATACTCAAGTAGATCGACCACAAAAGATGCTAAACGATTGACGATGCACACGACTGACGCAACGTCGTGCACACGCTTGCGTACCGAAAGCCTGCAGGCTGCAAAGTGCATAGGTAAGGAGTCCTCGCGTGGCTGCGGCGACGCGGGATACAGGTGAGCGGCACACAGCCGCCGCCGGAGCACATGATGGCGACATGCGGACGCTCGTTGTTTACTCTTACAGGTTGTTGACATCGCATGTGCACAGCGCTCGTGAAGACCGCGTGCTGGCTGCTGTGGGTGGACGACGGTGGGCGCGTGTTCACATTGTTACATTGCCATTTATCTTATCGGCTTTTGGGTCAAGGTCATTCGTATATTTAACCCAAATAAAACTGTCTTGAACTTGACACCACAGCACACGCCTGCATGAGTCGCGCTCCGTTTCAAAGACGATGGGACGCAAGTGCCATTTAAGTCGCCTTTTATTCACTTGTTTCGTGTTACTTTGTGTGATGGAACAATTGTAATCGTAAGTGCACTTAATGTTGAATAATACAATTGGTCAAGGGATTAAATAGAACAATTCACAAACGTATAATTAAAATTACACATCGGAATTGCGGGTTTTTATCTCGTAATTACTGACAATTCATTTTTTACTCCATCGGGATCCACTTTGCACAATTGGATAGTCCTTAAAATGTGCTTATTAATTCGCTCATACTCATTAGTTGCCTTTGGAAATGTAACGCTTCTCCTCTTGTGCGAGTGTAATAAATAACGAATGAAATGATCCTGAGGGGCCCGTTAAAATGATTGTACTCAGGTGAAATGTAAATATTTTCTGATGCGAAGAAAAATGAAATATGTTGCAATTACCAACAAAAGAATATATGATCGCAGACGCTTTATTCCTTGTCGGTTTTATTCGCGGAAGGAATATGTAGCAGAAGACGTATGAGTTTAAACGTTTTCATTTACATTTAAAATTCTCAGAAAATCTTAATTGAATACATTGATTTTATTTTACACCAGCTCTTAGTTGAATTTCATTCAAGTTCCTTCAATTAATTATAACGAATACATGATCAATGAATATTCAGACGATAACCTAATTGAAAGGAAACTGTAATTAATTAAACAATGTAATTAAATTCATTGGCGAAATCCTGAGACTAATAACAACATTCAACATGGCGTTCATCGATATTTGGTGGAGTAGTACATGATATCAGCATAATTGTACACTTAATGAATTTAAGTTGCTATATTTAAAATCATTAGAAGTACCACTGCCGCGCCGCGCCGCAGCAAAGCCTTTCACACTTCGCATCATTTTCCCATTTCCATAAAATTATCGCTTCAGAAGTAGTTAGGGGTTGATTTAAACTTTAACGCGCAGACTATGAACAATAAACTCACGTATAAAGTTGCGAGTTGTGCACGACAAAGCGTCAATATCTTCCCACGCAAACGAAGAAGCGTCGAAGTGATTTCCCTCGGGAATGAACATTTCTTCAACAAACTGTGAGACCTAAGAGCTAGTAAATGATCTACTTTCGACAACCTACATATTGGGAAAATGCGAACAATTACGACAAGTCCTTGAAATGCGTGTTTGTCGACACTGAGGCAATTGATTACAAATATATTAAACAAACAAACCAGCAAAATAAAAAGCATGAAACGAAATTCAACAAACAATCGAAATCCATTTGGTGTTGGTGGTGGATGGGAATCAGCGCCGCACCGGCCTTAAATTCGAATTGGAAAAAAATTGTTCCCACAGTAAAGTCCACCCCAAATGTGTTTCGAGTATGGGAAAAGATTTCGGCCAATGATGGCTCAGGATTTAGTGAAATCCCCTTTTTGACTCGCAGTACAAGGGACCCTACAGCCCTTTGTAGTGCTTAGGGCTGAGAATTATCAACATTACAGAAAGTGCATCACAATAGATTCGTGGCTCTCAACTTTCAATGCTTGTACATATATGTGTGCAATCTGCTAAAAGGCAATCAACCCCCTACAGTGTACTTGCACAATTTTGGTTCTTCCGCAAGAATTTGAATGCTCAACATGACTCTTCCATCCCTTTCTAGACTGGGCACTGCAGCTGGCATCTATTGAGACAGCAAATTGACACGAGCGGATTTTAATGCGAGTCCACCAAGCAAACACGTGGCGGTCGTGTGTGTGTAAACTTTGATCGGTTTCCATTTCCCACGCGCCATAGCTCATCGTATATTTTATGCTTATAATCAAAATTATGCTGCAACTCCTTTTTTATTCAATTTTTGTTTGCTGAGTTGAGGCTTTTAATTGCGATTTTTATCGATTGTCGGCTTTTGTGTTTGCGTAACTGGTGAGCTTTGTTATGGTGGATGTTAACAATTTATTGTTTGTACATATAAAATATTACTAAATTTGTTAATGGAACGTGTGCACAATTCATGTTTTCTGTATGTTTTTTTATTTCATATATGTGTTTTTCTTACAAAGAAACAAAAAGGCGATAATATAATATGTAACATAATCTTGTAATCCGACTTTTTAAACAAAAATTTCTGATGATGCAGAGACACGTTTTGACATCCCCGGATTCCAAAAAAGTTATATTGAAAAAATGTCTGTTCGTTCGTCCGTCCGCATATATCGTAAACGGGTAGACCGATCATAACCACATTTAAGTATGTAGCGTAAAATCAAATAATCTAAAAATGTTATTATATTGATAGCTTAATAAAATATTAGAAAATAAAAAAAAATCGTTTTTTGTTCTCTTGAGAAAAACTAAATAATTGTTGCCGTTGTACTCTAGATTGACCTTAACGGCCCATTCATAGCTGGTCGAACGGAATATTACTGGAATATTCCTGGAATATTCCTAAAGGTGCGTGTCTCGGGTTTTTTTCATACACCACTGTAACAAACCATAGACCGGCCGATAGACC
>JANSTS010012801.1:0-106773 GCA_026546915.1 Sylvicola fuscatus
ACTTTCCCACCACCACCTACATCTCTTGCAGGCAATTGAAACTGGACATGGCGATTGCAAGGGCGGTGAACTTAATTGCTTCGACTCTAATTAATTATTGTAATTAAGATATAGAACTTTGTGGTTTATAGAAACAATTAGGCGAGCAACCACTTGAGTCTGGCGCCTCAGCCGAATCACTTTAACTGTGACTAACGTTATTCATTTGGTTGTAGAAAATTGCGAAATTAATGAATATTTCTTGGACGAAATTTTATTGATTAAGGGGATGTTGACCGTAAATTTTTACAGATAGCTTCTTGTTGAGGTCCTTTCGTTAGATTCGGTTGGTCCTTTTGTGGGCAAATAACGGCTAAGGACGATGCAATTTGGCTGTAATTTTTTTTATCAAAATTGTGACAAACAATCTGGGAAAGAGTTTGTAAAAACAAAATTTGATATTGAAATTTCGACGAAAAAATAAACAAAAGATCTTTATGTATTTAATTAAATAAATTGTAGTTAGATTAAGTAAACGTACGTAACAGTCTCAATGGTAAATAGTTTATTTTTAACTAGTCACTAAATTTGAAGCTTTCGCCTGTAGTTAGACTATAATTAATCGAATCGAAGTAAAACTTGTGTTGCCAGAAGTTATTTTAAGATGTCTTCAGTAACTGGAAAAGTATATAAATAATCTTAAAGCAAACATTGCACGTTTAACATTCCCAATGGTAGTTGACATATAGAAAGTCCAAGAAAGTCTGGGTGTGTGTGTGATCGAATGTAAATGTGCGTTCAAAATTTGCATTTTATTTTCTTTGTTTTGTTAAAATGCTTTTTATTTTCATTTAAATTTTTATTTATTACAATTGGTCTATTCTTAAATTTGGTATTAATTAGATTTGTTCAGTAGATAGACATTTGATCTCATCTGCATCGTCTCTTCTCTCTTTTCCCTCACCACATGTCTCTCTATTTTTATCTCTATCTGTCTAACAGTATCAAATTTTATTGTCTTACTGTCGTCTTCCATTGTTGTTGTGTTTGCATGTTAAATTTGTAAAATCCAAACATCGATCTCTTTAACTGGACATATTTAAGGATCATATGAATTAACCGATGATTCGTCCCCTTTCCAATAAATATATGTTTTTTTTTTTTATAAATCTGTTTTGCAGGCTGACCCATCCCAACATTGTACAGCTGCTGGAAACATACGAGGACAAGTCTAAAGTATATTTGGTCATGGAGCTGTAAGTAGTCAGGCATTCTGCGCCAATTGGCCAGGATAAATTCTCAATGTTCAATGTCAATCAATCGACAACACAACAATTCAATTCAATGTCGAAGCCTAATCCTAATGTGTGATTGTCTGTTTGTTCCTCCATCCTACAGGGTGACAGGTGGCGAACTGTTCGACCGGATCGTTGAGAAGGGCTCGTACACCGAAAAGGACGCGTCCGATTTGATACGACAGGTGTTGGAAGCCGTCGACTACATGCACGAACAGGGAGTCGTTCACAGAGATTTAAAAGTAAATGTTCAGTCATTTGTTGTCCAACCAATAAACTAACTGATCTCGAACCGCCAATTTGCCCCACAGCCAGAGAATCTGCTTTATTACAGCCCTGACGAGGACAGTAAAATAATGATAAGTGACTTTGGATTATCAAAAATGGAGGACTCCGGCATTATGGCGACTGCCTGCGGTACGCCCGGCTACGTGGCGCCCGAGGTGCTGGCGCAAAAACCCTACGGCAAAGCGGTGGACGTGTGGAGTATAGGCGTCATCTCGTACATCCTGTTATGCGGTTATCCACCATTCTACGACGAAAATGACGCCAACCTCTTTGCGCAGATATTAAAAGGTACTCAATGCTCGTCCTTTTTACATTTTAGAAGGTCCTTTTTTGATTTCTTCCTACTTCCCTTGACCATTCATCCTGCTCCATTTAACTTAAGAAGATAAATAAAATTAAAAATTAGGTGGCGGGGTCCCAACCTTTAACATTATTTAAATATATTTTAGTGTGAAAAATTATAACTGAAACTTAAAACCACTTGCAGGTGAATTCGAGTTTGACTCACCATATTGGGACGAGATCAGTGAGTCGGCCAAGGACTTTATACAGAATCTGATGTGTGTCAATGTAGACAAACGATACACATGTAAACAAGCGCTGGCGCATCCATGGTGAGTCCATTACTGATTTACATTTACAATTTTCACATCAAAGACAAATCTCTTTTCCCACCAGGATATCTGGCAATGCCGCTAGCAATAAGAACATCCACGGAACCGTTTCTGAACAACTTAAGAAAAATTTCGCTAAATCACGATGGAAGGTTCGTAGAAATTTACATTCTTTATAACTTTTGGTGTTTTCTGTAAAACAAATTGTAATCTTCTGGTACAGTAACAACCAAAATTTTCTGAAATGCGAAAACACAACAACTGATTTACTCCTTGTGTTTTTTTGTTTGTTTCATTCAACAACTTCATCAAAAAAATGCAGCAAGCGTATCACGCCGCTACAGTTATCCGTCAGATGCAACGAATGGCACTAAGCAGCGGCTCCAGCGGTCGCAGTCCCGTAGGCAATCGCGCCGACTCCGCCGCCTCAGCTACCGGCACAAGCCCATCCTGTGTTAATGGAAGTCCCAACAACAAATAAAAGACCACAGTCCACACGTTCGCTGTATACTTCTCTCACGTTTTTTTTTTTTTCTATAATAATTCAGTTAAACTATTTTGAGAAAAAATGATTAAAACAAAAAAAAAATACAAAAAAAAAAAAAACAATTACCTAAACTATATACATAAAAAACAAATGAAATATGTTGATTTAACACATTTTAAAGAAAACAATTCCTATAAATATTATATACACCTAAAGAATCATTGAAACCAACTACTAATGTGAAAATCTAATTTTTTATACACAATAACTACTTAATCAACATTAAGTACATACATAAATAAATTCTTTACTTCTGTAATCAATATTCAAACCGGATACCGACAAACAACAGCAAATAACAGAAACCAGCTACTTCTTATTTAATTCCTTAAGTTCTAACCGTCGACTTTTTTTTTCTATTGTCTTGTTAACTTCTCTGTTAAGCCGCCACCAAACTCTCTCTCTCTCTCTCGCTCTCTCTCTCCCTAATTCACATTCTACGTCCGTTATTTGATGTTGTCCAACATTTTAAGGCTTGCATGCATCTCGATCGATCTTACACTTTTATTATATATATATATAGATTTAGGTAATTTCGATTTGAACAGTTAAGACAAATCATATTAAATGTTCTTTACCAAAAAAAAAAAACAAAAACAAAAAAAAATCTACTTAAAAAAGGAATAAAAAATAAATAAATAAATAACTAAACATTTGAAAAAAAAAAAACGAGAAAATAAACGGAAAATGCTTAATTGTTGTTGGCGGATGAATTTTGCGGAGCGATTTCACAACGGAATTCAACACATAACCTAAAAATTAATAAGAAAATGATTGCCACTTAAGAGGAAAATCTCTCTCGAGTTTAACTTTCATATGGCGAAAACGCGTTTCTGTATATACAAAATAGCTGTTGCAAGACTTTTAGCTCAAAGCCCAAATCCTTATAAACACATAAAATATATTAAATAAACACTTGAATAATTAAGCAATCTCAAGCAGCAAATTTGTGTTAAAACGAAAGCCAAATTAATAAATAAATTAAAAAAACAACAACAACAACAAATTAATGATACTTAAAGGTAAAGAAAATTTTCAACTTTTGTTTTGTGTTTATTATTTATGTGTCAACAACAAATATGAAGAATCTCTAAAGACGAACGCGATCGAGAAATTAAGAAAGATTAAAAACAAATATATTGAAATTAATTAAAATAATTAAACGTAAACAAAATATAATTAATGAACAACATTGAAAATATTATCAAAGTTTTAACAATGAAATTTTAATGCAAATGTAACGGTAAATAATGAAAAAAAAAATTAATTTAATCAACAAAATACAATTACAAATAAAACATGATATAATGGGCGACAAAAAACACGACACAAACTACACACATGAAAACACTTCAAAACCTATGTATTAACATTTAATTGGGACGCACGAACTCCTAAAGATTTATTTTGTAAGTTATTTCGAAAAGAACTGGGCTGAAAGAACTGTTTAATAATCGTGAAATAATCAATAAATCTGTGAAGCAAAATGAAATGGGAACTATTTTTTAATAAAAAAAAAACGAAAGATTACAAACAAAATAAACAATTAAACTATATTGCTAATAATTGCACTATCTGCATTCTAAAAAAAAAAGAAGAAAAACTATAGACTACTTCAAGAAAAAAGATTAAATTAATAAATCAAACATATTATTTACTTGCAACAAGAGATAATTAATTTTATGTTTTTTTTAACATCTGTAAATGGAGAAAAAGTCCTAAGGTAAGTGGCAGGTAAATAAATGTTTGGAATTGCAAAGGTAAGTTGAGCAAATGGTTCTGATCTCGACTAAACTGTTATACAGTTTGGTTTGTGTACTCACTAAAGTTGAATCCTCTTCTCTTTTTTTTCAAATTGATTTTCATAAAATTGTTTCTACAGCAAAAAAAAATGAACAAATAATTAATAAATATTATATAAATACATATATTTGCTGTTGTTATTTTATATTGTTACATATATAAGACAGTATCCGATTTGTAATAGCAATTGGTGCATAATATCGGCACTAGATTATATGTTACAATTAAGCTAGAATGTCTAACAAAATAATATACAATTTATATATATGTATATGTATATATATATTAAAGTTGATTGATAGGTTTTTCATAAAATCCATGTCGATCAGCCGAAAAAGTGCAATTCACAAAAGGGTTAGAAGGGTTATTCTGCTAATTATGCTGCTTATTTTGTTTTCGTTTTTTTTTTGTTGCACTTAACTTAAGTATAAATTAAATTTCTTGGATTTCCTTGTGTCTTTTAGTTAGATTCTCTATTTACTGCAAGATTAAACATAGGTTAAGGTAAAGAATACATTTTCAAATACTAGACAAATTATAAAATAATCATTAAAATAGTTGTAAGAAAAATATATCTTTTGGATAGAAGGGGAGAGGGGGGGGGGGGGGAGAGGGGGGGGGGGAGGGAAGAGGGAATGTGGAGGAGGGAAGGCGTGGGGCTGGGTTCGGTTTACGAGCCATCATAACGAAGCAGCGGCTGTAGACAGGCGGCTGACGAGATGTAGTAATCAGTTGGTGCGCAGCTGGTAGTCACCGTTCTGGGTGATGTAGCGGACCCATGGCAGTGCCTGGTAGCCGCTCTTCTCGATAATCTTCAGGTAGCGCACTTGAATGCCGGACGTTGTGAAATAGGGTATCTCGAATTTCACCTGAATGGGCGGCTTGCCCTCGGAGTCTTCGCACTCGACGCTGGGCAGGCCGAAGTGGGCGCGCATTAAGTACTCTTTGCCGCCCTGCAGATGTGCAATTTTGCAACAGGTTTGAAATATTATTCATTTAGACACCTAACAAATGAATTGAGGCGATTGGGGTCTTACATTATTTGGTAATCTTTAAGATTTCGCAAGTATTCAACTGAATTCTTGTTGAATTACGCTTAAAAAGTGAGTTTTTATGATTTATGACCTTGAAATGTTAAGTTTTAGAGGATTTAAGTAAATATTCATGAAAAATTCTTGTTTTTATTTTCCACCTAATCTCCACCTAATTTTTTTTAGTTGTTGATGGAGTTACGCGTTTTGATACCTTCCGAATCCTGACTGTCAAATTCAAGATGTTGTACCGCAAAACTTTTTCAAAGATATATTCAATGCTAAAGGTCTCAACAACCGTTTGACACATCAACAAAGGTCAAAAAACACTTGGCCGAACATTTTAATATCCAAAATGGTGAGAATTTTAGGAAACTAGTTGGAGTCGACTTACCGGGAATGATTTGATGGTCCATGTGACTGCATTCTGTTCGGGTGCATACTTGGCACTGCCGATGGACGTACGGAATTTCGGTGAATCTGCATCACCAGGCACCGGAATCACAATTTCCACATTGTTGGCGGTCGAGCGCCGCTTAAACTGCGACTTCGCCTTAATCATGTACTCGACACGACTGTGGGCGTATCGCTCGATCACCGACTCAATCCAAATGAGCGGCTTCACCTGAAACACACGCAATTTATTAGAACACCACCCGACGACTGGCACACAAAACCACACAAAAACTCACATGCGTATTGAGGCGGTACGACATCAACTCAAACTCCCCATCCGGCGGAATGAACGATATGGTGCGATCATTCTCAAACCTAGATAGCCGCACACACTGGTGAAACTTGACGTCCTCCAATTCCACGGACTTTGACTTGCCGCGTCCCGTACTCTCGAACAACACCTTATCGTTAAGGCCCAGCCGCAGCTCCGGCATGCCGGACAGGTAGACGCGCATCTTGATGGCACCGACAATCTCACTGCGCAGCACATTGCCGTTGGCATTCGCCAGCAGATTGACACTCTCGATAACATCCAAAAACACCTCGTTCTTGCGATATTTTATGCCCTCCGATCGCCACGACACCGCATTGGTCACGGCCATCGGTATGCGCGGCTGTATCTCCAGCTTGTGACCCTCCTGTGTGATGTACTCCTGCAATATTTTGCTGTCCGTCGTCTGCGGATAGCCAAAGTCAATTAGCTCGTCCAGCAGCTCGTAAATGACGACAAAATTGTCGCGTATGCTCTCCTCCTCCAGCTCCTTGAAGTACTCGGTAAACACTTGCACCACTTTGTGCAGGAACACAAACACCAGCGCGATGTTGGCGTTCTTCCTGGTTGTCGACACAATGTACAGATTGTTTGTCTTGATGTAGGAGAATGTGCACTCGGTGATCTGCAGGATCGGCGTGATCAGGCCCTCCTCCTCCTTCTCCATCAGCAGCGGCATGAATTTGTCGATCACCGCCATGTCGATGTCGCCGCGATAGTTGCGCGATATCAACACCTTACCTTTGACGTCCAATATGAAGATCGCCGACGACGACATTGCCACTTGTCCGTTGTTGCTGTGCTAGCACGTAGGTGAGGTGCGTTTAGATGTTGTGTGTGTGTGTAAGTGTTACTGTACGGTGACTATCGCTGGAGCCAATTAGTTCAGGTTACTACTGTTAAAACACGTCTTATCTGTTGTGATGTGTCACGTTGGTTGCATTTGTGGCGCACGCCCCACACTGCGGCGGTCACAATCGCTCTTGTTGATGGCAAAGTGGCTGGACGACAAGACGAAATGCCGATGGCGAGTTTGTTGAGGGCCAGTTGACTTTTGTTCATCAAGATTTACGGCCAGTTACCAGGCGAGCGGTCGCTTACCAGTTAGGCGGCCTCCACAATTACGCCGTCGACAACAGATTTGGCTAGTTTATGCGAACCGAATGCAACTTTTCAATTTAAAAATATTTGGTGCAAGGTGAATGCAGTTTTACAATATACTCTGACACATGATGAAAACGTCGACGGGCGACTTAAATTACGACACTTGTACTAAACGTACTTTGACGGCTCGGACGGCAGCTACTGACGTTGATGGGCGCGGTGGCTGCCAGGGTTACCAAGTTTATATGTTCAATCGTAAGGTGTGGTGAATTTGGTGATTTGTTTAGCGAAAATTTCAAACATGATCTTAATTTACAAAGTAATTTCAATTTTTACTCTTTCTAGAAAGAAAATGAGTTTCAAAATATTTTCCATTGGGATATTTGTTGGAATTAATTCTTGAAAGCATTTCTTTGATTATAAAAATTGCTTTCTTTCAATAAATTATAAAATTACATGAAAATCGCTTAATTTCATCTCGAGAACGAGGAAGATTTTAGCAGTGACCTTGAAATTATTGAATTGGTCTTTATTTTCATTGTTTGTACAGATTTTGACAGTTTTTTTTTACTGACAAAACTGTTAAAAAGAAGCGGTAACCTGAAACTTTCTCCTTTCTCAGGTTCCTTAAGACAGTTTTGTAAAAATTAATATTTTGGTACCAATCCGTCATTTTATTGTAATAAAGCCATTTCCTACAGAAAAATATACATTTTCTCTTGCTTTACTGCGACAGCGACGTAAAAGTTATATAAGATAAAATAATGAAAATGAGAAAAGAAAAATGTTTTTGGCACTAAGCTAACTATCCCCCTAAGCATTTAAGGCATTAATGATGAGCTTAATGATAATCTTGAGCAACAACGTGGCGAAATCTTTTCAAAATTTAACAGCAGAATATAAAAATAAATACATTTCTATCTTAAACTGACAGCCAAGATTATCTTAATTTGAATTGTCGTTAGACATCAGCTAATCCGCCAAAAACATATGATACTCCTCAAGTGTCCGGCCGACCTGTTGGCGCAACACTCGCTTCGGATGATCCAGCAGCGTTCTTAGCAATCGCATGATGCGTCGAACCTGCGGCATCAGGAATCGCGACGGCAACTTCAGCAGCAGCGTGATTGTCTTGAGTGCGTCGCAGCGCAATTTCAGCTCCAGGGAGTTACGCGAAACTATCGAAAACAGTCCATCAACGGCGACAGCCAGACGATTGATCAGATAATTGTCGCCGTTCTTGATTTGAATGGTCAACAGTTGAAGTATTGACGCCACCATTCGCGAACATTCCGATCGAAATGATGTGAACATTATCGGTCCAATCTGCAATTGGTTGGAACAATGAGAAAACAACAAATTCACGCCAATCACGTCTTTGATACGTACCAGATCGATGTATATGTTGACAGCGGCATCCGGCAAGGCACTGACTGACGTTAACGCCACAAATTTGGTCAGGTACGTGGCAGCTGTAGGATCTGCTGCCGTAAATTGCTTGAGAATACACGCAAACAGACGTTGTTTGTGTAGTGCTGAAAGTGGGGTTAAGGCCACTGCTGGATCAGGTTTGGCAAATGCCAAGAAGACATCGCACGCCACTGCAGCGTAACGATCGTCCATTAAAATTGTGCAAAACTGCAATAAAATGAAAAGTTATATGAATATGAATGACAGCCACCTTTCCGAATTTACCTTTTCCAGACATTCGTATCTGATGGCATGTCCATTGTGAATCAATCCAAGACATGTCCATCCAAGAAGATTTAACGCGCTTACATTTCCCATCACACCGGCCGAATACACCAAATCAACAATCCGATGTGGCAGCTCCGCGTCGTCGGCGCTCAGCGAGCTCATCAGTCTGCAGATCATCTTACAGATAGTCATCTTGGCGTCTTCATCTGCTTCGTTTAGATAGGCTTCAATTATAGGCACGGCTCTCTCCTTGGGCATTGTAGACGATTCCATGTCCAAGAAATTGGCAGCCACGTACAGGCCCACCTTGGTGCGAATATCTATCGAATCGTACACCTCCCGCACTGAATCTTGGTCAATTTCACACAAAGCGGCTAAAAGCTGCTTGTAGATTTGCGTGCACAACTGTAAAGCGTGCTGATTGTCGGAAATGCTGGCACTGTATAGGAAAGTCTGTCCGAATTTGTAGCACATCTGGGGATGTGCAATCACCAATGGAATTGTCTTCCTATCCAGTGAGTCACACCACTGCTCCAATATGTACGTCGTCAAAGAATCGCTCGACTCCAGGCAATGACATGTGAGCTCCATAAAAATTGGGACAAGATACGATGAGAACGCTGAGTTCAATGTCAGACCAGCCAGAATACGAAGTTTCGGCTTTGTCATATCAATGGAATTCATCATTTTTAGATGCTCAACAATGTGAGTCTCAATCTCCCGTGGGAAATGCTTTACCATTTGCATTAAACATCCTGAAATCGGTTCAGGATCGTATAAATCATCGTATTCAAAACACTGCCGCGCCACTTTGTACAGCCGGAGACGATTTGGTTCGTTTATGTGTCTAGCACAAATCTGAAGAGCCTCCCAGTAATTTAATTGGGATGATTCACCATCAGACTCAATGCAAGTTAGCATCTTATCGAGAAAATATTGAAAATCTTCTTCTGGCGGCAATGGTTCGTCGTCCAGCGTTTGTGCGCTGCAGACAATCGCCAAAATGTCACAAATGCGTTTCAGCAGTTCCAGTTTAAGGGGCAAATCAGTAGAGCATTGTATTTCATTGAAATACACACCAACCAAGTATTTCTTGCCAATGTTAGCACATTTGACGGATGATGTGACAGCGGCCATAATCATCGTATGAATTTGCTTGTGGTCAAACGGAAAGCTCTGTGCAGTGCCAATCACATTTTTTAACAAAATCATCCAATTGTTATCGTCGGTTGAGGATAAGTGAATGAAAGTGGCTGTCATCCATGTGGCGGCGGCCGCCAGAATGTCATCGTTGGTCGTTAATATGAAAAATTGGAGATTTTGTTGCCACAGTTTGACAAAATACTCAGCCGCTGTGGCGATGTCAAACAGTCGAATGCACTCGGCCAGCAGGAGTATTGCCTGTACTTGAGTCTCCGGCTGAGTTGATTCAAGTTTTTCTGTAGCCAGTAGCACACATGGTGGACCAAATACTGGATCGACACAAAGTGCATGCCTCAATTTGATGGCCAACTTTTCCTCAGCGCCGCCCAACGAGTCAGCGATGCCGTTGCACTCAATAGGAAAGTAGATGGCAAACTGTTCAAACACACAGGAAATGTGCTTCTCTGGCAATGGTATTGCCTTTATGATCGCTGGAATCTTCGTAAACAAAACCATCAGGTTATAGACGTCCCGTTCGTTAGACATTATGTCCACGAGTTTTGGATAAAAGTCGCTTATCGACTGTTCAATTTCTGCGACAAAAGAAAAGAATTAACTTTTTGAGCCTCATCTCACTGACCATATTTACCTTTAGCATGTTGCTGGACAAGTTCAACGATCAATTCGTAGACTGTGCAGCGAACAATACGCTTCTGGCTGTAGCAGGAGACTTTTTCGAAAATGCTGGTGACAATCTGTACGGCCAGATCGCCTGTAAAGTTTGACATGTGAGCTAGCTGCAGCAACGCCGCCGTTGCTTCTTGTAGGTTAGATTGGTCCCCATTCAACTCACAGAGGAATGTATTTGTCAGTGTACATAGTTCATTCGCTGTCATTTCCACTTGGAGGTGCTTTAGCATCTCTGCGAGACAGGGAATCGTCTCAATGTCGTTGTCATTTGTAATCATCTTGTGGGCTGCTTCCATTGTGTATTCCCCGGTGTAAATTTCTTTAAAAACAATATCATGGTAGTACGTTTTCTACTGTTAAGAAAACAGCTGGTAACGATACTTACTGTGCGCCATTTCGAATGGCGACATCTCCTCGTGGTGAGTCGCTCCGTCTTTTGTTTCCGACATTTTTGGATCAGGCACTTTGTTCTGGAGAGTAAAACGAAGTTTCTTAATAATTTTGTGATGTTTAGGAGATATTCTCATGCATTTATTTAAATAAATTGCTTGATTTTTACCACATTACCCATTATCACTAAAAACTCAGTCGCAGCGCAATGTAACAATAATACGGATTGTACCGTAAATTTTGACAGTTCAGCTTTGACATTTGACCAGTGTTTCCATGACATTTTAGTTAAAAACAGTGTTACCGGAATTTTATATTTTACCTAATTTCAATAATTTTGTTGTTCATATTAATTATAAACAAAAATTCTTTTAATACTATAAAAACATACCGCAATAAAATAAAAATCTGTAAAAATCTTTTGGGAATATGACGAAATTTGAAGAATTCTTTTGAAAGTCCGTCATTTGACCTTTGATACGTAAAATTTGTTTGGGTGAGGCATTTATTTTTGTATTTATTATTTCCTATATTTATATACGATACATAACAACTGTTTTATTAATAACGCTCAATATTGTATACAGAATAATATGTTATGTACCCAATAAGATAAGTAAAACACGTTCACTCCTAATGCAAATAAAATGTAATAATATCTCAACAAAAACATTCAGTGTCAGAAAATGGTAAATATTAATAATTGAAGAAAAAAAAAATGCCTTTTAATGGTATATCTAATGGCAATTCTCCATACCAGCATCTTGAAGGATCATCCCATTTACATAAATTTTGTGTTAATTTATTTACAGGACAATAAATGTATCCCAAAATAAAAGTACAAAAAGGAGGACACAACCAAACACGACCGTTTCCAGTCATGTTAAAACCATAATGCTGTTAAGTGGCAGCAAATTCGTCCTAGTCAGTGCCACTATTAATGTACGTATTCGTTTTGCCCTTAAGATCGGTTAAAGCGGTATGGATACGGAAGTGCAGCCTCGATTCCAGTGAGTATCCTGTATAGTTTTTCCTGCAATAAAATTCAATAACAATTATTCACACATCCAGGATTAAAAGAGTGTCGTTCATTACTTAGCATCTTCAAGGGCTGCAATAGCCTGGGCCTTTTTGCCTTGCTCAGCAAACAATTGGCCGATTTCGACAATGGCGTACGGCACAAGATAGTGATCATCCTTGAGGTCCTTTTGCATTGCAATCACTTGTTCCAGGCAACTAAAAATGGCAGAAAATTGGGATTTACTGAATGAACTGATCGTGAGAAGTCTTCATACTTTTGTGCCTGCAGTGGACTTTGCATTTGCCGGAGAACGGCGCCCTTCAACAGCAACAGCAGCGCCTTATTGTCGACATCGAAACGCGACGGCTCCGTCTTAGCTTCCAGCTGATTCAGCGTGCGCTCAATCACCTTGTAGACATCATCGGCCAGGTGAAAGTGTTTGCCCAGTATCTTGAACAGATTCCACAAGTACATCAGCTCGATGGCCGGCAGGACCAGATACTTGTTCTGGGCAAAGTACTTTTCAGCCTTTTTCACAGCAAACTTCTCCATGGGCAGTGATTTGCCGGCGATTCGCTGCTTGTAGGTGGGCGCGTCACTGTGCGGATGACAATTCAAGATTTCAGTAAAATGACATGTGACATGACTGATCCAGCCACAAATCTATATAATTACCGCATCAAATTGTCTATCGTTTTCAGCTCACTTGATGACAACTGATCTTTGCTAATCATCATCATGATTACACCTTTTTGATATGTGTAGATCGTGCGTGACCATTTACTGCCCTCCACCAGGTAGGAGGCGTACAGTTGCGCTTCCCGCCAATTCAGCTTCATGCTGTTCACACAAATTCACGTTAAAATGATTTGCCTAAAAGACCATTTTCAATATTTACCAATTGACCCAAAGCAGCTCCCAATAGCAGAGATGATGAAATTGTGGCCAGACACTTTGCGATTTCCAGGACTTTTTGTACCAGGCGATTGCCTCCTCAATATTGCCCTTCATAAATTCCAAGCGACCTTTAAAGAACAAAAACCAAACTCCGTCAGGATACAGCTGGATCCCAGACAAATCAGTTACATGTGCACCTTGAATCGGGAAAATGTGCAACAAACCTGTAGCTGTTTCTGGAGGATGGTGTCGCAGAAGTCTAGGTCGCCCTCTTGGTGACTCAGTACGTAGCAAACAATCAAATTGTAGCCCAGCAGTGTCATGACGCAAAGGACCTGTCGAATTCCCAGCATCTGAGAGCCGGCGATAAGGTCTTGGAGGCCAACTTGCTATTTAATCGCATCAAAAGGTCGTCACCTCAATTAGTTGCTCTCAAATACATAATCTGGCTAGATGATTATGAGTTACCAACCTTATTGCCCGAGAATCCAATGAACTCCAGCAGTTTGATAACACGGCCTGGCAGTAATGAGATCATCAGGTTAAATGTTCCCATGCCCATTCGGACGCCGCTCTCAAAGTGCACCTTGGAGCTCTCCGATTCCCATTGTCGTTGCGCCAAAATTGTGCTGCATTCTCTGATTTTGGACACAAAACAGAAAACATCCTTAATTTTGATGCCAAACTCAAGATGACGCTAATTACTTGTAGCTGTTGAAGCACGTGCGAATCTTCATGCCGCCCTTGATGAGGCTGGTGAGCGTCTCATCCTCGATGAATGTCAGCAGTGCCTTCAGGAGGAGCGCCTCGGCACAGCAGAGCTCGGCATGCGCCTCCAGGTCCGTGTACTGTTCGTAGTTGGGCCGCTTAAACGTCTTGCCGATGCTCTCGGTGATTGTGTTCTTTCTTCGGTGGCCATTGCACACGGTCAGACACTGTTTCAGTGCTTCAGACGCCTTCACGATGTGCTGCTGCTCGAACGTCAGCATCGCCTCCAGAAATGCGAACACACAATTGCCCACGGAGTGGTACATGCTGGCGTGTGCCCTGCAACAGAAACGGCCAATTATACATACTGGTACGTTGCATATGTTTATATGTGGAAAACAATCAGGTTGAGCCACCTGAGCCGGTCTTGGTCAGCGGCGTGTTGCAACCGTGCGTCTCGGTGTTTAGAGAAAGTGGAATTTAAAAGGATATAATTGCGGCTGGCGTTGCATCTTAGCGGCCGCGACAAGTTATAATTACACTTGCACTTGCTGGTCTTGCACAGGTCTTGCCAGTGGCCACTGACAGTGCAATTATGACGCGCAAGTGGGAATCGTCTAGTGGAGGCTTACCATGGTTTCATTAGTCCTCTGGCTTCGTCGAATTTGTTGTTGAAGAAATATTTGATGGCCAGCTTCGCCTCGGCCAGGGCGGTGTTTAAGTCCATTTCGCATGCGCTGAAAGGGATAGAAAGAATTTATGTTTTATCTTGAATTTTTGTTTTGAAGATATGTAATTGGTTTCATGGGTCAGCCAAAATTAAACTGATTTAAGAAAGTTTAATTAAGAAATGTCATTTGACAAATCGATGTCAAAATCACCCGAAATTTTCTTAAAAAGTTTGCAAACAAAAGAATGTGTCCCAGAATTTCTTTTGGCTAAATACATTTAAGGCCACCCTCGTGACGACGATATCAATTCTAATGATTATAGAAATTAAATTTTTAATGAGGAATTTTCAAAAAAAACCCCCCCCCATTTTCAGGCAATTAGTCAGGAAATCACATAAATTGTTGAAATTAATTGGCAATCCAAAATCCATCTGTAAATTGTGCCTCCCACCCATAAAATTGTGTGCACAACGTTCACACCGCCATCATTAACATAACAAACGATTTTATTGACTGACCGCGCTGACGCACGCGAAATTGCGCCTTCCTATACTTTAAACATATATGGCAATTAAGGTAGTTACATATTATGTTGTAGCAGCATCACATGCATGCATTTTGCACGCGGGCATCTACGTAATGCCACCAACAAACGAACCGAATCCCCTATAATTAAACAATCGTTAAGACGTTTACATGAGATTCACACTCGCTAATTGGCGTGATGCAAAATAACTTTCGACGGCTTCTCTCTGACACACTTAACGATTAAGATGATCCGATTGCATTTTTTTCCTCCCTCCCACCCCCCACTCCTCTAAATTGTTCGTAATTTTCGCCAATTGCACCTTAAAACCTGCACCCGAAAACGGTCAGTTTCAATGACAAAAAAAAAAAAATGCGCTTCGTCGAAATTAAGGACGCAATTACGCGTAATTTATGTGCATCACAATGCAGTTTGCATAAACGCAAAGTTCAGCGTTAGATTAAATGCAGTGAGTTGTGTTGCACGACTGCCATTTGAGGTCATTCTAATAAACCGTTTATTAGGAAAACTTAAAGGTAATAACTTTTAATGAAGCGACTTTTGTAATCTGTTGACGTGAACTCCTTTGAACGAGGATCAATCGAGGCGCATCTCTGTCCAATCCGAAAATAAGGTAATTTCATCATTCCCATTTTGTTGGCCAGTCACTTTCTGCACCAGCAGTTTTGTTGTCATCTCTTGGCAATGTTTACTCCAAATGATTGCTGTACCAGAAAATTGGTGGCCAAGCGGCTGTGTCACGTGCCAACGTCGCCACAGTCCTTGACGCCAGTCAGAGTGTTCGGAATACATTATTATGATTCAGTGAAGTTTAGCATACGCGCCACACCATGCTGGACATCTTATTATGCAAAGCATATAGCCAGCACAGATTCTCTTCTGGACGTATCATTGGAAATTTACGGCACGGAAGTCTGCTGCATGTGGAATTGAGATGAGTAATCGTGACATTCAGTTTGGTTTGGGAATTTACTGGGCAGCAAAAACAAAACGGTACGAAAACATATTGCATCATGATGATTTGGGCAGTTATGTAAATGCGAACAGTCTCAACACTCAATTGCTGCATCATTCAATGTGATTAAACGCGGCAGGGAGGATCTCAGTTTTATCACATTCATGGAAAAACGTAAAATATTGGTTTGACCAGGAAATATTCCGTTTTTGACATTGAAATATTCTATTTAGGTATTTTGAATGTAAAAAGGATTCTTTGACACAATTTCATGCTTCACAAAACGAGTTGAAAGTTACGAGGATTTCATTTTCAAATTGAAAACTATGACTTTTAACGGACAACATAAAGGTACTTTTGACATATGTAACAAAAAAATTGAATAACAGTTTTTTGTTGTTGTTGCGAAAACGTAACACAAGGGACAGCTGTACCGATTTTCACATTTTTTTTTTTTGGTTCAATTCTTTTTGCCCCGCAATTCAATATTTGTATGGATGATGTCGCTTTTGCATTATTTTATTTTGTTCGTTTTTCGTATTGGCATTACACTTTGAATTAACAAAATGCACGCAATTGACTAAATGAGTATTAGGTTGCGTAGTTTTCGGAGTACTTACGCTGCCGGTTCGACGTCAATGGCGTCTTGGAACTGCAACAAAGAAAAGAAACAATTATATAACTGCAAAGAGACTAAATACTTAGTAGGATGACTGAAAATCTGTAAGAAGATCTTTATAAAATCCGCAAAGTGTCAAGGAAAAGCAGTTTTGATGAGTTGATCTTGAAGTGAACCAAAAAAAAAAAAAACAAAAACAGAACAAAAACATTTTGCAAAATAGTTACTTTCCTGTTGTAACCGAAAGAATAGCTGAGACTGCCAAGCCTCCTAGGCGCTAATCCAATTTCGCAAGATTAGTAGTCGACAATATTTCTGTCCCCAATGTAGGTAATGTACTGAGGTGTGCAAAGACGCTGCTAAAAGAGGCCAGCGGCACATGTGCCATTGTGCTCGCGCTCAAGTGTCGGCATAAGACATTTGCATGCAATAATGATTATTATTGTTGTAAGAAAGTTGTGAAATTAATTGAAAGTGTCACGTAGGCACGCAAATATTGATTCTTGCGCTATAATTGCATTTGAAAAGTGCTGATTTGAAGCTGACGCGTTGTTATGGCGTGAAGACGCTACGATTTTCGCAATGCATTCAATAAATTGCGATTTAAGGGCGAATTTCGGAATTTATACATTTCTTCTTTGTAAAGATTATGGAACAGAAAATATTCAAGACAATGAGAGTCGGTCAAGACATTGAATGGACACAAGAAATACATGGCAGGGAGGGCCACTAAATATACTCCGCAATAAAACATTGAATCCAAAAATAAAATCAATAAAAAAGGTGTGTTGTAATTTCAAAAAAAAAAACGTTTGACCTTGAATAAAACATATTTTGCCCTAAAAGTTTATATGAAAGAAAATACCGTTTTAATCATAGACAAATGACCTTGAATTTAAAAAACTGAGAAATTCTCCATAAAAGCTGGATCGGCTGTACAGAAAAACTCATTGCAACCTTTTCAGAGTTTTCTTTTTGGGATCATGCTTGAAACGTGTCCTAAGGCACCAAATTTCGCCGCAGATCCAATCCAGGGCCAATCCAATGAATGATTGTAACAACTCCAACGGCCAGACCATTGACGCCAGGAACAATTACATCCATACGCATTTGGATGATGTTTATCGAAGGCTCTTGCCGCTAGAATAAACATCAGCATATAGCCGCAGCGTCGTAAACAAATACGCACTGGAAGCACTGAATTTAGATATTTCTGCTCTTAGTGGCTGCTGGCTATTTATTTTAAGCTTAATGGATGAGAGAGCATAATATCATATAAATAACATATATATGCGCACGATGATGACTGGCGTGCCGGCCAATTATACCTAGCTTTCTGATCGCTTCTGATTTCCTATCTGGGCGCGTTAGGCAAACCGCGGATTAGATTAGTGGAATTTAAGTGGATTTTATACAAATGTCACTTGCTGTTTTCGTTTAAAATTTTTCTTTTTGTTTTGTTTTGACAGATAGCTGCTATCGCTGTTGAGCAGGGATAGATTTCTGATAAACCACAAAACTAATATAATCCTTTTTGAAATGACCCTCGTAAATTTGAAAAAGTCGTCATGTTAGGGTGGGACGTTACAAAACTACTATTTTTTACAATTTCTTGATTGTACAATGGTCTTAAAATATTTTTCTTTTTTCGGATAAAAAACCCCACTAATGAACATCGATACAACGGGCTGTTTTCTTCTTAGTACCTCTATTTAAGACCAAATTGACAAGTACACCAAATAGATTGTTGAAAATGTGACAGAATTGAAATTTGACAAAAATGCGGCGAAAATGTGAATTTACTGAAAAATTAAACTGATTGAAGCACCCTGTCCACCAAAAAAGCGACTTGAAAAGACTTCCACTATTCGCAAGTAAATGAAATTATGTGCTGGAATCATGACGCAATTAAAATTCATGCACGAATGAACTGCGTAAATCGATGCTAAAAACCCCACCGCCCCACCCTGTCACAATGGCAGGGTAGGCAGTAATTTTACCACAATGAATTTTTAATGCGGAAAAGTGAAATATGTACGAGTATGGTAAATAAATACTTACAACATCATCGTCCTCACAGACGATAATCGATCCATTGGGTCCGGTGGCGATGGCCGGTGCAGCATTGGGATGCGGATGCCGAAGCGCCATTGATGTTGGTGGTATGGCAACAGCTGAATGGCAATGTTTCGCTTCTTCGATTTTCGTTGCAAATCTCACTTTCGCTGTGGCTGTTCCTCGGATTCGGCCACGCACAGGCGCACCCGTTTGAAGCTGGCCAAGGCGGTGCGCGGAGATGCAGACGGCACTCGTCTCTGGGGTTGACTTCTATATATGCTTTTCACGCGTGAGACGCCACTTCACATTACTTGAGATAACGGGATTTAATCGATTGGGTCACGCAGTTGTTTTGTTTTTTCGCTTGACTTATGTGTTTTTGTCGAAAAAAAATTTTGTAGTTTGACCGATGTTCTGTTTTGTTTGTTTGTTTGTTTTTTTTTTGTGTTTTCTGTTTTTCGTAATTTTTAATTTAATTTTTCCTTAGCTCTTGTTTTGTTTTCTTAACGAACAATAAAACTTGTCTGGCAATTAAACGCATGTGACGCAACTTAAAAAAAAAAAACAAAAACCTTGTTGCACAGTAAAATTAATTAAATGTTTTTTTTGTTGTTTTCTACATTTAAATCACAGTTTTTCGTTATACTTATAACTTAATTACCACTGATTGTCCGGTACTCTTTTGTTTCTAAATTTATGTCTTGTTTTTCCGTCGAAATGTCGTTTGGTTTAATCAGCGTCCGGCGAATTCTTATCATTGAGGTGCAATGGTTTTTACATGCAACTATCGTTTATTCTTCGTCTTTTCTTTTTGTGTTTTGATTTAAGGAAATTTCAATTTAAATTGTGGGCCTTACAGTCGACGATGCCGTTATCAGCACAATTGTAGTGACCCAAGCAATGCGAAAACTAAACAAAAGAACGAAAAACCGCGCGCGCCAACCACCACGATGCTGCAGTCACAACTCACAAATTGTGATTGACTCTGCACTGAGGCCGACTATTCCAGCCAACTGAAGAATTAAAAGCGTTCAGCTAATTACACGCGACGATTGACGGCGAAACCAAACAAATCGACGCGAACGAGCGCGTCCCTCCGCCACCGTTGGCGCGCCGCCGCCGCCGCCGCCGTTCGGCCGCGCACTTCCGCGTACTTGCCGTCGGTCATATATAGTTACACACCAGCACGACACACATTTTGGCCCGCTTCTTGAGAGGAAGGGGGGGGGGTGGTTGGGAGGGCGCGGCGCGGCGCAGCGCAGCAGACGCGATGCGAATGTAATAAGACCGAAAAGAAAATACACAGAGAAACAAACAACAAAACTAAACGATAAAGAAGAAGAAATTACACACAAGAAAACAGGAGAAAAGTGTAAAGTGAAATAAGACGAAACGGCCACAAAAGAGCAGCGGCGGTCCGCCGACGCAGCGTCCAGTCGAAATTATTGATGGGCCGTAGTTTCGGGTCGCCAATCGCCATTCGCCTCCTGTCGTGCTCACACACAATCGACCGACCGATCAAAAGGACAATAGGCAACGGTAAATACTAAATACCGTAATCACCGAAACGCTTTCGCTTGTTTTCGTGTTCAGAGTTCAGCCAAATAATATGATTTGGTTCTGGCGTCTGGCCGCTTCAATTCGGAGGCTCTGCTCCAAATTCGGTGGCTTGGACGCCACTAGTGAGTCTTTATCGGATAATGGGCACGTTCCTAATGCACTTACACTAAATACCGTGCGACGACTGCGACCAACTACAGTCGCCTCGTCAGTATTTGGTGTTTCATTTTTTGTGTTTTTTTGTTGTTGTTGTCGTTTTGTTTTTTCTTTTCTCATTTCGGTATCGTCGAGCCGTCTTTTATTATGATGCATTGTTGATATATGCTCTGCTCACGGTTGTAGCGGTTTGTTGTTTTACATTAAACGCTAGTACGCAAGTACCGAGCTGGTTCGACAATGTTGCAGCCAATTTTTACGTTGTAAAGGCATGCAGCCAAGATTTGAGCGGGCTTTTTGTCAATTTAAGAATAAGGGACCTTCAAGTGAGGAGGGGAAGAAAACAAATGTGTTGAATTTTTATGTATTCTGGACGTGTTTTGCGTTATTTTCTACCTTTATGATCGTTTCCCGAATCTTTCGTCCTTTTAGGTGTGATTTTTGAACTTTTAAAACGTTAAAATACTTCTTAACTTTGATCATTGTTTTATGATAGAATGATTTTTGGCTATCGTCCTTTTTCAATGTTTGCTTTGTTCATATAAATCAAATTTGTCCCTATTCGTTTCTTTATTTCTTTATCCTTCTTTTGTTCCTAGTATTTCCAAATTATTTTGTGACTATTTTGTGAATGTATTGTTTCATGTTTTTCTATACGAATGCGAGTACAGATTTTCTTAACTGTTTTTCATCTCCTTAACATTAAGGCTGTTAATTTTGAGACAAATCGTCGTAAGGATTCAGTTGAATTTCTATCAATCTTAATAAAGCCACATGTCCGCAAAAAAAAATTCAACTGAATACCAATTTAGTCTAATTTTACCATTTATGAAACCACAGTTTTTTTATTCGAATGATGCAATCGTCGAGTATAACAGTTTTAAAAATTAACTTTTGTATTTAAGTTTAGTTGGTTATGTGGGTTTAGGAAAAGGAAAGTATTCTGGAAGGTAGATCCTTAAAACAGCTGCCAATGTACGAACTTGCACTAAACTTATGCGCATGAACTATATCACTTGAAAAGCACGCTTTCTGTTGTAGCTCGAACAAAACCATATCGCGGACTCTGTCGTACACTTCAAAGCTCTCGTGCAAATAAAACTCGATAACATACCGAATTCATATGTGATAAATGCGATAATGAGTTAGACAAGCAGCTGCAACTTCACAGTACTAGGGCAAATAGAATGAATTTATGTATGCACCGCCTGACAGTGTGCACATATAATAAACGTCGCCAGTGACATATATTGGAAGGGCAAAAGTGTTATACGTGCAAGGAAAGCCTTTAAACACCGGAGAATATTTGACACCAATCAGGATCTTTGCGAATTGAGGTGGCCATCGGACTGGACAATGCGCATGTGCGCGTCTCTGCATGTGAATTGTGTCAAGCCGAGACTAGCCATGCCAACAGACTAGGTCAGCCATCAAAACTGACAACGCCGTCAATACAAGTTTTGCAAATAAAACGATTAATTCGTCGTGTATTGGCTTGTGATTGAAGTATATCGTCGAAGATTTCAACTTTATCGGATCTTGTTCGATAAATATGGTTTTTAAGCGCCTTTTAACGCGATTCGTATATAGCCAATGAATAAACGCGCTTCATTACAACTGTCAGTAGGCCACGAAACTGGGCTACATCTGCGCTTTGCCCCTCTTAAATGACTTTTTGTGTTTTCGCGGGCTTTTTGTGGGGGTTAAAACAATTAATAAAGATCAAGACTTCTTCTTCTTCTTTTAAAAAAAATTAGTATTTGTTGTTGATTTTCTTTTGGAGCTTATGGGTAAGCTTTTATAGGAAAAGCTTTTTTTCGGAAACTGGATGAAGGTTTTTCAACCGAAAACCTGTTGGTATTCGATGATAAAATCGTTGGTATCGATTGGTCATTATCTGATTTTAGGAAAATGTTTTCGATGTTTGCAGCATGAACATCAACCGAATGTCGAAAGTCCAAAGCTTTCAACATTTTCTGTTCGGTTAAGAAGAAAACATATATGACTGGAAATACGATATTTTTAATTTTTAATTTTTAAACCCAAACCAATAAAATTATTACCATTTCAGTTTTTGAACGAATTTTCTTATATTTCTGTATGACCTTTCATAAAATTTCCGAGAGTATTGGGACAATTATCTACAACCAGAACATTAGAGCTGACATCCAGACATCCAATCGATCTCAAACATATCCAGACACATTCTTAAACATTTTTAAACACCAAAAGCATATAGAAAAGCCAATTTGCAACAAAAATTCTAACGATTTGGTTTTACTTTTGTATAAAGTTACGAAATTAAATTTGTAAAAACAATTCACTTCAACATCTCACAACCCGTCATGGGAGATCTCCCTTCCTTGACTTTTGTATGAAAATTTACAAAGTCTAATATTAATCTTTGTACATAATATGTAATTCTAAAAAATCTAATAAAACACAGAATCTACCGTTATACATTTTTGTTTTCCTTTTGGGCAACTCGGTGACGAGTTCCGAGAATCTACCGAGTTACCGTTTTCGCAACAATTTGGCCAAATATTTATCTTCTAGTTCTGGTAAAGTGGAAGCGAGAGAGCATCGCTGCCGCTGTTGTTGGAGGAGCATCCCATAGTTTGTAGATTTGTAATTTTTATTGGAACTAGGATATGATGAATCAAAGCAAATGAAATGTGTAAACATTAAAGAGCATTAAAACTTTTTTTCTATGTAAAATGTAAAGGAATTACTAGAAAAGTCTTCATAAAAAAAATAAAAAAATAAAACCTATTTAGGTACTAAGAGTCAATAAGAAATAATTGTTTTAGCAAAACTTAAGAATCTGAAAACGTAAACGAAAAAAATTGTTTTTATACATTCTAAAGATGTTGGAATATTTCTTACAATATCCTCAAAGAACTTGTTTAATTTCAAGAAGATAATTTCAAAAAATCACTAAAACTTCATTTTCATGATATTTGGATTGTTTATTAGCGAATTTCCATCATGCTAAACTTTATCAAACAATAATGAAGTACTAAACAAATACTATGGAAAATTTATACCATACAATGAAAATCAATGAGAAACTCAAACATTTTTCATTATTAAGTTTTCTAAAAATGCACGAATTTTCTTAATAATATTCCTAATGAAAGTGTTGAAAATTTAACCCGAAAACACCCTAAAGGTCTAATGATTATGAGCAGAGTTTTTGAACAACAATATGACCATTTGTCTCAAAAAATATTCGTCTTTAATCCTTAAAACTTTTGAAGGGGATTTTCTACGTTATTTCGACTATTTTTAAAGAAAAAATTTCCCCATTAAAACTAATTAGAAACACTGAAAATCATACGAAATTCCATCGGCATTTTATACTCGAAGATTCAATGTATTGTAAAAATTTAAAAACTGAATAGAATTTTAGTTTTTAAATTTTTGTTGTCAAAATTTTTCTTTTAAGTGGTATAAAAAGTGTCTAAGCCTGATTCAATTTGAGAGACAAAAAATATTCTGAAACAAAAGATTCTTACCTCAAAAAACAATGAAACTTGTACATTAAGTTCTTAGCATAAATTTAGAGCAGTTTGCAACATTAAAATATCAAAAATAATCATATTTATTGACTTTGAGAGAGAATATTCATAAACAAAACATTTTTTAAACAAAAACAATTAATTTTCAGACCTTAAAAGTCATTTAAAACTACACAAAATGTTTACTTATTATGTCTATAAAAATTATCTTAGAATTTTCTGCAAATGATCGCAAAATAATTCGAACAATTCTCTAAACCCAAAACATCGCAGTGATTAAGAATAATTTGGTAATGAAACACGATGACTCTTCAAAAAAAATATTTTTCAGCAGTTTCTAAGTCAACTTGCAGACATCCAATAAATCTGAAACTTGGAATCCAGACTCATTCGTGGATACATTACATTAAATGAAAATTTCAATATCTGAAATTGTTGGAAAAGCGAGTTTTCTTCATTTACCATAATGTTATCTGTTACTTGCTGTTTGTTAAGCTATCCAGCATCAAATATTGCTAGTAAATTTAAGTTTTTCGTATTAAATTAATTTTAATATCCTGTTTTTGGTGTTGACTTAATTTTTTGTCATGTCTTAATGTGAATCGAATTGAAATTTAATAAAAAGAATATAAAATCCTATGAGAAATCTACAAAAACCCCGCATAGCTTGTCAAGGGAGACCTCCCTGCCCTGGCATTTGTATGAAAATAGTAAAATTCTAATACAAAACTTTGTACATAAATTTGTATTTTCCTAAATAACATCCGAATTAAAAAATCAGTCGTAAAAACAGAATTTACAGTAATCAAATTGTGTTTTCCCTTTGTGTAATTCGTGTGACGATTTCCGAGAATCTGCCGAGTTACAGATTTTGCAACGATTTCGCCAAATATTTTGCTCCAAATTCTGGTAAAGTGGAAGCGAGAGAACAGCTCTTTGCTGTTGGTGCAGATGTTAAATATGTATTTAATAAATTCCAGGAAAATTCTATACCATAGGTAGGAAAGAGGATTAATGCGAGCTACGACCTTAGTACATAAGTGGGTGTCAATCTGATCGGTTGTTTTCATTCGTCAGTGCAAATTTTGGTGTCAATTTGCTTGTGATTTTATTTAAGCAACCAAATAGTTTCTTAACGTTTTTACTATTCAATTTTCACCAAAGCGTGTTACATAAAACATAGGCAACATAAATACATTTACAAAACCAAAAGTGACGAGTGAAAAAAAGAAAACGTTCAAAATTAGTCATTTTGTTACAATGCAACGTGCAATTTAAAGTTTGCGCCAGTTTTTCAAAGTTGGCTTGTTCGATTAATGCAGAACACGTGAATTATTTAAAAACTAAAATTTAAATGATGAAAACAATAAATGACGACAGGAAAGACATCAATCACCACAAAATGTAAGTAAAAAATCTGATTTTAAATTGAAAATTATCAAAAATATTGTCGTTTAAACGGCTGTGCCAAAAGCTGTCCAAAGCTTTTGACGCTCGAAAATGACGAGCTTTTTCGCACTCGAAAATGAGAAGCAGAAATTTAGAAGCGTCACTGCGCACATTCCCCCAAATCCCATGCAATTGGCGCGCTTAAAGCACGTTCGCCCATCGACCGCAACTCACACACCAATCCGATGAGCGCGACACACACACACGCTCGCACACACGCAGCCAGTCAGTGTGAAAACAGGGCAAATTCGCGATGTGTGCGCAACACAAAATATTGAGCGCGCCATGCGGATATACGTACGGCGCGGCGCGGCGCGGCGTACCCTGCACCCAGCGGCGTCAAGTGGCGACCGCGGACCGCCGCCGGCCGCGCACACACACACACACACACACACACGCCAGGGCGCGCGCTCGCTTATCGCCGCAGTCGCGCCTAACGTTGTGTGCATGCGGCCACACAGCCACGCGCCGACATGTCTAAATGAGGAGTGGGCACTGGGCAGGCGTGCAAGCGAGCGAATGCCATACGTGACTAGCGTGACAGGGAGCGCGCTGGCAGCGACGCGACGCGCCCGCCCCACCGGCGTACACCCCGCGGCCAGCTAAGCGTTGCGACGCGACGCGCTGTCGTCCGACTGTGCACGCCCGTGTTTGTGTGTGTGTGTGTGTGTGTGTGTGTGTGTGTGTGCATATGTGCATGTGTGCGCTGTGCGGCGCTTGAGCGTTGGCCAACAAATATATGGATTTGGCGTGCCGCTATCAACGCGGTTGTGGTGTGCACACACGCTGGAGCGCTGGTGATATGGGGCGGCCATGTGTGTGTGTGCGTGTGCGTTGGACGGCGACACAGCGCGTGGTCGGCGCGCCACGCTGTAGCGAGCGCGCGCGCGAGCGTATTGTAGTGCGAGTCGAGAAAAGTCAACTAGGAGTTTTTTGATGGCAGGCGTGCTTGGTTTCGTGTAAATGCAGTCAAATAACACACCGAATTGGCTGTCGTTGTCAATAAACAAAAATTAAAATCGTCTCTTGCTGTTAAACGTTTTGGTCGCGGTTTTTTGATCGAGTTGCACACACTGACGGAAGAGAAAAAAATTGAATACGAAACAAAGTAATAAGCTGCTCAATAAGATGTTTGAATTTATATATTAAGTTCTTTAATTTTTTGTTAGTTTATTAATTTTCTTATTTCTTTTTGCCTATTTTGCCATTTATGTATAACATTTATTTAGTCGAACATACATTGCACGGGAGACGAGTATTATAACAGTATAACAGTGTATATAGTGAATGAGTGCTTTTGGGTACAATATAAGTGAGAGGCAATGCTGCTGCTGTGGTGACACGAGCACAGTTCAATAAAACCACCGTTCCAATCAATTGAAAATTGATTTGTAAAGAGTAATTTACCGCAAGTGTTCTATTCTGTCCACGCAAGACAAAAAAAAAAGACGACCAAAAACTAATCTGGCGATGTGTGGCAGTCAAAAAAAAAAAAAAAAACGGAAAAATATCCAGAAAGAGAGTAAAACGCGTAAAAAATCCACACACACACACACACAAACGAGTACACACACAATCGCCGAAAGCGAATCCCCTCAAGAACATTGATTGGCGTTTAAGAATTCGCCAAGTTAAATAAATAGAATAAGATAAAAGCAAAATTCGTTAGAAATACAAGCAAAAAAAAAAAGAAAAAAAAGAGGAGAGAGAGAGAAGAAAAGAACAAATTGTTTGGCTATTGAATTAGCAAACAATTAAATTAAAAATTTACCGTTACTAATTAAAAAAGTGTGATCAAAAATTTGTTTTCTTCTTGTAGAGCCGTTTTGTGATGATGACGGTAAATTGACCGAAGCTATTTGGGCCCTTGAACTTTTTTGATTTCTGTTTTAACCTAAAATACCCCCCATACAGACAAACAAGGAAGTCCTTTTTAAAAAGTTAGAGCCACATTAGGATTAGGAAAAATATAAAAATTCATAAAAACAACACCCTAAATGCCGAACCCCAGAGCCGAACCGAATTGGCAAAAGCTGGCCACAAATTGGGAGGTTCTTCAAATACAATTGATTTCACATTCCATATATCGACATCCTGACCGGGCACAATTGATGTGCCGTTTTTGGCGCGTTTATACCGCATTTCTGTCATCATTATCAACTTTATAATTCGCCAACATTCACCTACCATACTTCTTTACCATTTCCCAATTTTTTTTTCGCGGCTTCCACGTTTGTCGATGATTTTCTTCCTTCACAATTTTCCCAGCCTTTCTCCAGCTTTTCCCAATATTTCCTCTCATTCTCTCACCCCCCACCTTCCTTCCAACGCCTTCTGAGGTAGCAAGAAGCTCGTGTCAGCTAGCCGTCATCATCCATTCGATGGTGAAGAGAAAGTAAAAATAAAAATAATAAAAAAAACACAAAAAACGTGCAGAAAAGCAGAAGCAGGCTGCCTAGATAGCACAATTACCACCAACCACTTTGCATTCATGTCTCATAAAAATATCCTTGTACTTTGTAAGGACTTCGAAGTGTGGGGGGGGGTGATAGAAGAAAAATCTATAGACAAAAGTTTATAGGAGATTCTCAATGCAGTCATCATCATCAGGAGATATATTTTAAATGAATGAAGAGTCGATCGGCTCAATGAACAACAAAAAAACAGAGAGAGAGAGAGAGAGAGAGAGAAAAATAGCGTGGTTAGGGCCTAGAGAAACCTGTGTATTTGTTGCAGGATATTGTATTGAAGGAAATGTTCACCTTTACACCCGAATAGGTGAACAGAGAGAACAGAAGAGAGAGAGAGAGAGAGAGAGAGAGAGAGAGAGAGAGCGAGAGAGGGAGAGTGAGTAAGTGAGATATGTAAAATGGGTGGGTGGGTGATGCAGGGCAGAGACCTATGCTGATGCTTCTGCTGTTGCGGCTGCTGCCTAGACTCTGAGGGGGCTCGTAAGTGAACGCATCCCACAGAAGCGATAGGCATAGCTCTGTTTATGTTCAAATGGAGCATATGATCATATATTTGGTTGAAAGGAAAACATGCAGCTATGGACAGGATGAATGAAGACGTTCGAGACGTTTTCTGACATATTTCCCTTCGATACATTTCGACGATTGTTATAGCGCCACGTGCATATTTATCTGTTCTTAATTGATGCAATGTGATTCACTTAATTGTACATTAATATCTATAACTGTTACCATTCACTTGTATCAATATTTATTGAATACCATCACGCCATTCCGTTAAGAAGTCCATTTGTTCCACTCAAAAGTAAACTTGCGTCTTTGAGTCTCTTCTATATATATTCACCTGTTTGTTTATAAACAAATACCACTCATAAAGTATACAAAAAAAGAAAAAGTACAAAAAAAAAGAAGAAAAGAAACGGAAAGACCGCAAGATGTGAATGCGTTGGCATGTGAACACTTCACCGAAACTGCAATCATTGTAGCACAAGACACCGCCGAAATTCTTCTCAAATATTCTTGAGACATTTATGTACATGGCAAAAATCGATAATGAACGGATGCCACTATCATATACGTACATGAATATCAGCTGGATTTTCGGGGGTTTCTGTACAGTTCGGGGCGCGTCGTGATGGATCCTTCAAAGCTTTTTTTTTTTTCTTGTCTCTTTTGTTGTTGTTGTTGTTGTTAGATTAAAATTCTTATAAATATCCTGCAAGAGAAATAGTTCTAGCGCCAACAAAGCAAAATACCTCACAATTCTCTGATTAAATGACAACAAAAGAACCGGTTTTTCTTGGATCCAGTAATTCGATATTGATCGTAACATGCCGAAAATGTGACAGGTATTTATCGGCGCTCGTCAATTTTGCCGTCAACTCGGTTAATTGGTCAAACAAAAGGCCTGTCATTATTGGAAGTCAGGTCAATTTCACTAAGTGCGTACTTTACTAATCATTCTCATAACACTTATGATGTGCAGATCTGGTTACGTCCAGACCAGTGCACGTGCATCTTCCCTGTAAAATAGCAAATATTTGCGCTGATTAAATATTTGATTAGCAAATCATCGTGAATAATTGAAGTTGAGCATTTTGGATCAATGTCATAAAATCGATGGAGTTAGGGAAAGTTTTGTTTTAAAATAAAAACAAATTTTCGTAATGAAAAATGTTTAGGAAAATTCGACAATTTCCCATGATATTTAATTTAAAATATGTATTTTTTTGTTTTGTCAGAATCAATTTAAATCAACGTCAAAATTCGATATGAAAAATTTGCAGCCAAGCAAAGCAACATCAAATAGTTTTTCGACAACAATAAATAAATATTAATAAAATTTTGACACAACAAAAACATAACCAATTAAAAACATCTGTTATACAAAATTTATTAAATTGCAATCAAAAAAATTAATTAACTGATTCCAAATTGTAGAACTTCGCATTGCATCAAAATTGATTAAATTTAAGCGGCATTCAATCAATTTTGTATAACAGTTGCAATGAGAAGTTCTACAATTATCAGTTAATAAATTATTTGCCTGCAATATTAAACCAGGGCGGAATCCAGGATACAAAATTGATTGTGCTGATTGAACAGGCCCCAACCAGATGAAACATAAAAATTGTGTGAAATGAAATAGATTCGATTTAAATAAAGGTTTTAATTCATTACACGCACCGCTGACAGTTAGATTGTGCTAATTGTTTGCACTATCCTATCGGTGACAGCTGTTGCCCTTCGCATCTATATATATATGCATAAATATGCGGCTCGCGGCTCGCTACTACAATATAACTGATGTAGGCCACATACGCGAATATAATATGTGTGTGAATAACAGACCGCGGCCGCCGCGTATATACGCATTCAGTTAGCTCATTTATGCCATTACGTCACACATATGATAGGCGATAGCGTATTATATATTATGAGTTTAAATATTTACATCAACTCGCTTAATTACACAATACTCGTGCGTCGATATGTTGGTGGACTTATTTGATTTTAGCGTCGGATACGCGCGCCACACGACATTAATACTTATGTGCAGATTTCTCGGCCTTTCGACAATACATTGCGTATGGCCGCTAATATTATGTGTATATATTTGTTATTACGCGCCTATAGGGGACGCTAAACAACGTGTAGAAGTGGGAAGTTAGAAGGGGTCGTGGGGGAAGGGAGGAAACTATGCTTTAAATCAACATAACAGAAAAACAAGAAAAAAACGTGTATATGCAGGAAAAAAAGAAAATATTTCGGTCAATAGTTGCCTCATTTTATTATTAAAAAAACAAGCTCTGTGCATATATCAGAGCTGTAAATTGTAAAATGTGTGGTGATACCACCCCTCCTCCACTCCCTGATCTACGTTGGGTGACGATAGGGGCAATCGTTGGAGAGCTTATTAAGACACTAAGGCACAAGAACAAGAAATGAATACGTAAAAAAAAAACGTAAATACGAACACTAAGAAACGCTAGGTTTTGTGGTTTGGCTCGAATCCGTTGGTATAATCTAGATTGTAGATGCTCAAGTTGTTTTGGGCGGGCCTCTAACCGGCTTCTTAGTCAGACCCTGTGCATTGGAAATCCAGCTGCCAGTTAGCCACCGTCTAAATTACCTAATTTTGACAAAAAAAAAAGTTAAAAAATTCACAATTGTCACAATTCTCACATTGTTGCACAGCGCTTCATCTCCCTCACGCCCATTCCAACGTTAGTACAGTTTGTTGTGTTGTTTTAGTACAGTTTTGTTGTTATGGGCTTCTGCATTTTGCAAACAACATCATTGTAATCGTTTACAATTTCATATTTATTATCTAGAGCGCGTATACATAAAACATGTATTTTATTCTGTATGCTTTTCGGTATGTAAACATAAGAGTGAGATGGCAACAGTGTGAGATGTACATACATTTATTTTAATTGAACAATTTCTTCTGCAATCTCATAAGTAAGCGCATGCGTTTTCTTGATAATCGTTTACTGTTTTACGAGGTTTGCTTTTATGCCAGCGCGTTTGCTTATCCAAAAAAAAAAAAAAAACGAAAAACGAAAAACAAAAAAAAAAACCGTTACCCCAACACCATGCCCACCACCCCGTCGACTGGTGGTGCCTCCCTGGTTCTAGTCTTGTTACATAGTTGCGTTTTAGCAATTTCCTTTTTGTTTTTGTTTTTTTTTGTTGTTTTGTCCTCCTCTCTTGTTGTTGGCGATATGTGGCTGCTTCTTAGGGGTTTCAGGGAGCTGTAGATTTTGCGGATTTTGTCGCAAAGACGCGCCGCGACTTGCAAATGCCATTTGGTGAGACTTTTGTTTTCTTTCCTTAGTTAGGTTCGTGTTTCCACTTGCCGCTCATCGGTCGATGAGTTGTTGTTTCTTGTTTTTCGTTGTTGTTTGCATCTTTTATTGTTATGTTTTGTCCACAATCGACATGCCAGATTAATAGCTTCTGCCATGGTTTTATCTCTGTGGACAGAAAGAATGCAGCCATCGCTGGAAATGTGCTTGTTTCGTATGCCCTAATAACCATTTTTTTTTTTGATTGACATCAATAAACAAAAGTTGGTAAAAAAGTTGAGAATTTGCTTTTTATGGAAATGTCACGCTTGGCAAAATGTAATTTCTTTGACAATTCGAATTTTATCTTAATGGTGTAAGCGACTCATTGCATCGACTAACGAGTTTCTTGTCAATTTTATTGAGAGATTTAAAATTTCCCAACTAAAGTAAAAAAGCGCGTAAAAACAGAACATTTTTGAGCGTAATCTTAAATTAAAATTAAAATCGACTAATTGTTTTTTTTTTACCACTGACATCAGTAAGCTGGGTTAAATTCATATTCATCATGCTTTTGCTGTCAAAATAAATGGAATAGTTAATAATGTAATTTTGTCCTGAAAAAAAAACTAATTAAAACTGTTTTTTTTTTCGTGTTGAAAAGTCAATTAGTTTTGGCTTGCTGTTTAGCTGCGCTCACATATCTAATTAGAATTTGTGTGTTTGCTTGATTAAAATTAGTAATAAATTTTCTCAATTCGCGTAAGACACGAAGCGTTACGTTTTTTTTGTGGAAAATCCCACTTCCAGCTGAACAATTAAGCTGTACAGACATCACTCAGTTTAGAGGTTAATGTTATATTAAACTGAGTGCAACGTGATTCTATTTCCAGTCACCAGATAAACTTATAGCGTTGAAAACGTTCACATATGTTTTGTAAATAAAGGAATATAGCAACAACAACAACAACAACAACAACAACAAATAAAGAAGAAAATATCCAATAATGTCATTGATGTCGCCATTTCCCGCAACTCCTAACTGACCTAATTGCTGTCTTATGGCGTTAGACATCGCACACGATCCGTCTGGAGGCGAATTTTTAATGCATCTTACTCCGATCGACATGTGGCACTAGAGTGGGGTGAGTTTAACGGCGCATTTTGCTCGCATCGCACTGATTGATTGTATGGTACACATATGCACGTTCGTCGCGGCCACTAACTACACGCAAAACTGTAATGACGTTGAAAACAATCAGCGCTTCGCTTGCGCTAATCCCCTGATTCCTTCTTAGCTCCTGTAGCTGTTTTAAACAATATACTTTGAGGTTATCAACATCAGGAAACTGCTAAATTGTTTGCAAAATTGTTTGCAGCAAAATTTTCAAAGAACTGCTCTGCGAAAATGTGTCTTAAACAAATATCAATTTCCTCCCTATTTCCGCCCTCTCTATTCCCCTTCCCTATCCTTAAGAAACCCGAATTACTTGTAACCATAAACTTCTTAAGTAGCCAACAACTTACCAAAAGTGAGTTAGACCAAATTTCTGCATCCATCGTTTTCTGGCACCACCTTCAATGCGTCTTATGTCACCTTCAAAGCGAATACCATACACGCAGCTATGCAGCCGTTTGATGCAATTCTATTGGGATTTTGTGCATTCTGCCCGCCTGCAAAATAGTTGTATTAGCGCAAAGTTCACAAAGATGAAACTAAATTTTGTACACACCGACAGAGTTATATTTGAATATGAATTTTGGCATGCGCCAGCAAATGTCGCACAAGAATGTCATCCGACAATCTTGCTTTGTAGCGGCGCTTTAATTACCCGAAACACCAACTTCTTAAGGCATATACACGTTATAGAAGTGATGAATATGCATTTGGTTTTGTCTCTCATTCACTGTAGTAAAGACGCCATTAAATGAGTGAAAGGGTCCTTATTGCCAGGAAAACGATTTGAAAGAAAGCGCGACATGCCGCAGAAGCCGCTTAGATATAAGTGAAACCCAAACGGGAGGGGAAGGTGAGGTGAGCGGTGGGAGGGTGTGGGGGGGGGGTAGTCGCGTAATCCGCATCTTCGTAAATTATGTGAAATGTGCCCGCATATGCCATTCATTTAGCATGCAGTCCGTATGGCATGCGACAGAGAACGCGCCGCAAGAAGCAAACGCGACACTCAAATTTGCTATTCATAATCCCAAATAATAAGATTATTGTCTTTCGGCTACACGACTATAGACATTGCGTCTCTATAGTCTATACCATCAAGTATGCAAATGTTTCTACATGATTTTGTGCTGTGGCAAGTTGGCATAGCGTAAAATATACGGCCATACCTCCCTAAATGGTGTACATATATATATATATCTATATATCTATATATCTATATATCTATATATCTATATATAAGAACTTGTACATACATGAATTCCATTCTTTGATATAGAGAGAGCATGGACTCGTATAATGTTATGGCATACACAATATACTGGCGTTCGTTTATCACATATATCTTATGTGTATGCGCCTGCGCACATTCGATTTACACGCGCCGCGCACGGCAACTGCCGACGGTATGAGACAACGATGCCGCGGCATTTCAAATTCATGGCACGAACGTTCCATTCCAACGTCGCGTCGGCAATATACGTTTTCTCATGGTGCACACACAATTCGACGGAGGGGTGGGAGGGGGGTGGGTGGGTGTGTAATTAGGGTGGCCCCACTGTCAATAGGTGGTAGCTGCTTTGGTCCTTCGGCCGTATCTGGCAGTCTTACAATCGCGATGCCGCATCCCAACCCACCTATTGAAGTCTACACGAGCGCACAGACGCGGCTATCTTCACATCTTCATTCTCATTGCAGTTATAATAAGTATTTGCAATTACTCCAGCCACTTATCCAGGCATGATTAAGGAGCCAAGATACGGCTACAATTTTGAGTCATAACATAAATCATCTTGACGATGAAACACACTGTTTTACGATGCCCTTGATCCTCGTCTCAGTATTATGTTCAAATATTGGGTGATATTGACATAGAGTAAATTCACTCGCAACATATTTTTTATTTTTGATGTGAATTTCTTGGAGTCTGACTTCGAGTTGCCGGTCGGCCAGTTGTCGGGTGCCACTCGAAGGATGCGGTGCATTCATAATGAACCTCATTAAATGGAAATAGCATTACATTTTGATGATAAATCACACTTGTCGCATTTCTATATATGCATTTTCAGTGTGTATAGGCATTTTCATTTATCGTCTGCATTTTGTGCACTCTTGGGCTGGACGGCTATTAATTAGATCTGCGACTGGGGTGGGGCATGGCGCGTTTGGCCGCGCTTTTGCACTTTGCCTCGCGCTTTTGCACTTTGCCTCGCGCTTTTAGATAAAGTTTTCTAAGTGCATTTGTTGTTGTGCTGCAATGTTGAATCGGTAGCTGCATTGAAATTGCAAGGTGTTCTCCTTGAACTAGTAAATCATTATTAAGCTGCCATTCCGGTGAAATATTGTCAATCAATATTAGCACGTTGGCTGTTTGGTTAAGACTCGACGGTGTTTGGGGTCTTGGGAGGTTTTGGGGGCAAATGCTCAATTCTTCCATTTGTCGAAAATTGTTCATCTTGACGTCACTTTTAATTAACTAAAATATGGTTTCGTCTGTTAATTTCTTAGGGATTTTGTTTGCCGCCAATTAGTAAACGTCTACGAAAAACTGTATCAAAAAGAAACTGGGAAAAAGTTAAGATTTGACAAAAGATTTTTGTTGTACTATTTTTCCTTAGTTTTTCTTTCAAATGAATTAAAAGAAGACGAAAATCGGTTCTGTAGAAAATGATTCACCTACCACAACCGAATCGTCTGCGACCCATCAAAGACGTACGAAATTGACCTACAACTTTAGCATTTCAAATGTTCAACCATAAATAGCATTTTCTCACTAATTACGTCGCAATTAAGCTTTTACAAAAACAAAAAAAAAATAACAAAAATTCCCTGTCTCCTCAGCGGGGTTCGTCACACTCTCAAAATATCAATGGGAAAACATACAGCTATTTTTAGCCAATACCAATCTTAAAGACAAATTATTAGAAGATTATAATGCCATTACAGCGTCTTGTAACAACTTGTTTAACTAATCTAAGTCACGATAAATGCTCGTAGAAAACGTGAAAACAACAAGCAGAGTCCGATCGGTGCCGTCTTCGAGGAATCGTGCCCCAATATGAGAGGCTTCCCTGCTTATTGATGTATTCCCGCACGATCGGCCAATGGATCATGTCTCACGCTGAATTCAGTTATGTCAGTATGCGCACTCTGTCTCAAGATTGTGGCGTCTTGTGATCTGAACGCTATTTATAACGCGTCGCAATATCATTTTATCTTTTGTCAACCGAAACAAGTAGCTATTTTTAGGGAGGGGCGACAATACTTGCGGTGCTGCCGCCAAACTTAATGTTTAGTTTGTTGGGCTCCAATAAAGTGAAGTATGACCCCCCCCCCACACACACACACACACCCTCTGCCCACCTCCCACCTCCCTCCAAACATGCCTCCCGGTGTATAGGCCGCAGATGGTCGAGCCAAATCCATATAGTGAGCACGTGCACGACTGTCCGCCGCGAAAGCTGTTTGAAGACAACGACGTCGAAGGTGTTTGAAGAATGAATGCGGCTAGAACAATAAGATGCGGCCGCTGGTGTGGGAGAGGCCGACGGCAGAGCATTGGCGATTCAATAATCAAGATATCGCCAATGTTTACAGTTAGTGGGAATCTGGGCAAAAACATAAAAAAAAAACATCATGTTGGTGGGAGCCGCCAAAGCGAGGCGCGCTTATGTGTGTGGAATAGCGTTAGCAGTTGCACGCACAACTGCTAAGGTTTCCACCGTGTCCTTGGTGTGGCCACGCAGCATTCGCTAATGTGGTGCGATCGAATGAGCCCACCATGTTCAGGGCCAATATTCGCGGCCTATTTTTAATAATTGTCTCTTTGATGTGATGGCCAGGCGTGCGATGAGATGCGAACGACAAATACTTAACAGGTTGGCCGTTAAAGGTTAGCTCAAATGGACGCCGGCGCCGGCTCCTTCGGACTGTCCGTTACTTCCTTGCGCCGCCAAACACAGTGACACTGATGGTGTAAAGATAGCTTAAGGAAGAGCCACACACATTTGCAGAACTTCTAAAGATTTCTGGCTTGGAGAACAGCCAACAGCACAAATTAAATGTGTAATTTTGATCATCCGCTGTGGGACAAAAGCGCGCAAAATATCCCGATCATAATCTGGTGATACGTATAATAGGAAGTCGACTGTTGGCACGGTCCTTAATTGAAGTATGCACACTGCGTCGCGACGCTATGTTTGTGCAGCAGTCGGCTGCAGTGCTGCAACGCGATGTCAAGTGCAGACCATGTTGCCGATGCGCTCAATCAATTGGAAATATATGACTGCCATACCCATACAAGTATTGTGATTGGCCTGAACTGGTGCAGTTCTCGACTGGTGTTGCCGACAGCTTCTTGTTGTCCACCATTGTTAGCTTTAGAGCATTAGGGACGATTGCACTTTTTAAAGTTCACGCCATAAAGACAATAATTGACAACACTAAAAAGCTATAATGCAATTGAAAGCTGTTTTATTATGCAATTTTCTGCTCATATGCATGTTGGGGTTGAACTTTGAAGGAGTTGTCTCGGCATTAAGGCAACGCTGACGACCTCGTGTTTTATGACACTCCCATAAAACGCGAAAAAGAAAAAAAATTATACCATAAAACCGTACACACACACACCACTAGCAATTTCCATTTTCTATATATATATATTTTTTTTATGGTCGTTTTTGTCATATTTTTTTCCGTTGTTTTGTTTAGTTTTGTTTAAAGCTCATTCCAACCACCCACACCTTATCTGTCAGTTGATCAGTGTGTGGCTTGTGGGCTTGTGGGATTGTCACATGCAGAATGCAAGACATTGATAGAAATCAATTTAAAATGAAAAACAATGTCATTTCAAGTACAATCTAATCATAGCATCCTGGCATTCTATTTCGTTTTGCACATTTTCAATGTAATTGATCTACTCGCTTAAGATATGATGTGTACGAATTCACGGAAAAAAATATGTTTTTGTTTTCTCTCCCCACATGGCGAGAATCGTTGTCCGAAATCCCAACTCCACCCTCAGCCCTCGATTCTTAAAAATGTCATGGTCATTGTGGTGAATTTTTATTTTTCGTTTGTTTGTCTATTTTTGCGATGCTCCTCTATTTGTGGACGCCCACGTTTCAGTTGTAATTGTCCGTGTCATTAGTCTGAACGATGATCCAAATGTGTGGGTGTGTAAGTGTGGCAATATTGTATGTGTGTGTGTGTGTGTGTGTGTGTGTGTGGGGAGAGGGAGGGTGGTACGGGGGTAAAGGTGTGGTGAGAAATAATGGCGTGTATTTCTGAACGTCTATTCTCGGTATTGCATTTGTTGGAGGTGTCAGATGACCAAAGGTATATGGTGAATGCGTTTAGGATGCCTTTAATGGATGCCAGTTTTCCGTGTGGCGGCAACATATATTCGATAGTGTACTCAAGTGCAGTAATTCATAACTAACGAGACGCCACACGATGAAAACTTCGAAGACGCGCTTTTCATTTAATGATACTTTGCGGTGGGAATAGTTAATTACACCATAAGACATTATTTGGCAATTTGTCGCAAACTTTGCACTTACTGGTGGCATAATGCATTATTTAGTGTCAGGATGTGAGGTAAAAACGCTACATTTTTCGGATGATAAGTTTACATTTTGGTTTTGTTCTCGAAGAAAATATACACGTTTTTGACCTTGATTTTTATTTTGTTTTTCAATTTTCCATTTAGAAATGTTGGAGACTTTTAATTCAACAAAATTATTTTCTTGATAGGAATTTTCGTTTCAATGAAAAATTATTTGCAAGGTTGTCAATTAAGTTGACCTTGCAAAATGATTTCACATGTTCCATCGGTTTCGGGAGTCGAAGAGAAAATTCTAGTAATTCTAAAAACAATTAGAACTTATTCTAAACCATCGCTAAGCCCTAAATCCCAATTATCATCATTTTTCACTCCTTTCCACAAAGAAATTGCGAAAATTTAACTACAAATTGCCGAGGTAAGCTCACTTTTCACATCATCCTTCAAGGTATTTAGGGATGCGCATTCAGTAAATCGCAATAATAAAATAGTTATTCGCCTAAGTGCAATTCACCGCAGATTCCGACACATTACACCGCCTCAGTGATCACACATATGCAACGGAAGCTCACCAAAAGCACTATAAAGCTCACACGGGCGGGTCTGATGGTCTGATGGCGAGTGTGCCTGTCATTTTGCGTCAATTAATAAAAATTGCTCTCCAATTACCCACCTGCATTCACCTGAAATTACCTAACATTACAGTTTGGTCGCATACATTGCCTATGTCGCACAAGAACATAACACTTAGCACGTTTTAATAATTCCAGTAGCAGCGCCGACTGCATAATACCTGGGCTATTTAATGAGCGCCTGCACTCACGGTTGGCCGCTTACAGCTTACCTGTAATTATACTTAGGCTAATGAATGCACCACGGCACTTGCACCTGTAAGCAGTTTATTACACGTAACTGTAGTTACCGAAAGCAAATATGCTATCATTTGGAAGCTATCGAAGCTATTGAATTTGAAATCAGCTTCGAAATAGTCTTGGTGTAACTGGGATCATTGGGCTGGACTGGTGAATTTCCACGCCACATTCAGACAAGAATGGCTCGGTTTCGATTCGGGAAAAGTCTGGGTCATGCAGACAATACTCAAGCCATACAGCCAGAGAGAATGTGCGTCCAATAGACGTCGGCTGGGCCGACGAGCGACGGCGACGCCAAATGGAATCAGCTTTTTTAGGATTCGCATGACTACAACGTGAATGTGTATTCACGATATACGGCTAAAACTAAGTCAAGTCGACTATGTAAGCGCAAAATGTGTATCAAGTATGTGACTAATGGCGAAACAAATGAATTTGAGAGTCTCAGCGTGTTTCGGTCATGCACGCGCGCCGCGTCGCGACGCCGCACTTTCCCATGTAATTAAACTGAAGATATTTTCTATCCGTACGACCGTCTTCCTTTCACCGCTAGTTTCCAAAAGTATTTTTTTTTCATTGTTTCATTGAATTCTCGTCATGACTAATACCTGTCGCTTTGTGTAGCGATGGCGCGAGAATGAAACCTTAAAAGTCCTGACGGCAAAATTCACATATTGTTTAAACTAACATATGTATTGGCCAGATATATGGTTTTATCTTAATTAAATAAACACTCAGTAGTGCACCTGTGTCCATAAATCTTCAGGCGGTCACCCCTGCCTCTCGCGGTTAACTTTTTTTGAAATGCTCTCACTCTTTCGCGCCTCACCGCCATTCAACTGTCTCCCTCTCACCCTATCTCTCTCTCTCTCTCTCTCTCTGTCAGTTTATTCTGGCCCATTCAAATTCGAAGTGAGACACGCTTCAGCAGCGCAAAATGTTTCAAATAGCCTGGCGTCTGGCACAAACAATGCTACATATTACATATAACATACATTCGCCATTCAGCCATTAGTGAGTGGTGACTGGTCCGTGTGTGTGTGTGAGTGTGGAGATTTGGAGTGGGGGGGGGGGGGGGGGGGGGGGGTTGGTGGTTGGATTCTGTTTAAATTTCACAGCAAAGTGAATAATCCTGCAGATTACAGGTTCTGGTTCACAGTCAGTGAGGTGGTAGGAGGAGGTGGCGAAACCATCCCCCCCATCTCATAGCTGACAATAATTTTCCGTTCGCCACATAATTTCCATGGACGCACATATTTCACGGTTGCCTTTGCATAATCTGCAATTTACTGATTGTCAAAAATTTATCGATCTTTTCACTAAATTCTTTTAGACATGTTTGCGTTTATTTTGCATTTTGTGCTACTTTTTTTGTCTGTGCTGTTATCGTTGAACGTGTGACATATTCCCATTTCGGGAGTGAATTCAGGCTCCCTCATGCGGATGATGTTAGTTCCCTAAACTGTCACGCAGAATGCTTTTGCGAAAAGAAAACTTACATGTCGTACGGTGCGACGTGACAGGTTCTCTTTTGTTGAATTTTAACGAACTTTTGTATTTCGTTGACATGTCATGGGTGGTAAATATGCACCCTAACACCTGGTACAACAAAAAAAAAATGGTTTTCTTAAAGGTATCATAACGCGATCGATTTAAAATGAGAGAAAAATTTCCTAATTACAAATCATTTACAAAAACTGTTTAGACACCTTGAGAGCAGTACTTATTTCAAGGTCTGCAAATATGTGACAAAAAATAAGGTCAAGGTCAAGTGTTTCAAGTCGATATTTGTATAATCTTGTAACTGGGTTTCATGTAAAATCAAATCCCGATTGTAATTGAATCGTAACCGAATCGGTTAGAGTATGAAACCTTAAGAAGGACAAAAGTCTTCCGAAGAATTTAATTAAATGTACAGAATTGCGACAGACAACACCCAATTCTCATATTGAGCCGACAAACGAGTCGACCGACAGGATTTCACACAACATTAAATAATCCAGCAGCAGGACGCACAGGATATGTACCTGTGGCGAAAACAGCGAACTGCTTGCATTAAATTTGAGCACATGTATGTAAAGCTTTTACATGCCAAAGACACACGTATTATATAATTTGACAAGCACCTTAAAGTATGTAACATGTAGGCCGCGTATGAGCCGATGCCGCCATCCGCCTTGCATATGCGGATTTCTGAAGCTATACGAAATATATTGTAGCAGCTAGTATGTGCTGTACATGTGTTCATCGTTGTTCAGGACGCCAATACGCAACATATAATATGGCCTAGCATACATAAATCGCGCACGAATATACATAAACACACATATGTGAGAATGTGGAAAGAAGCTAAGAAGCTTTTAGTATTATCCGTGCGCCTTTTATTCCGTTTTGTTTTTATTGCCTGCCATTGCCGGTGCTGGTAGCACAAAAAGCTTCAATTCTCTTTGTGCCTGGGCCAGTTGACATGGAATGGGCGGGTTAAGGGGATAAGGTGCGGAGGAAGAGCTGGTATGGGGTGGGTATTGAGGGGGGGGGGGGGGGGGGCAGTTTGGGCTGTCGGTACTCCGTTCGTAATAAAATATCCGGAAAAGGACTCGTGTGCCTGTCGAGATGTTTGGTAGAGATGGATGAGCATGTGTGTATGTGGATTTTGCTTAGATAAAGCTCTACCGAGTGTGAGATTGGCTAGAAATCAAAAAGTCATACATGTACGAGTACGAGTTTGTTGCAAGGTTAAATTGTTTGGTACTTGGGGGTTATTGTGAGATTGGCGAAATGTAGTTAAGCGCCACTATTCGCAATGGGGTGGTGGGTGGTGGGACGCGACGCCGCCTACTATTAGCTGGCACCCACACGACGTCGCGTCGCTTTGGCTAGATATTTTAGTTGTGACGCGTTTAATGCGGAATATCGGTCGGCTGTTGAAAGTTTTGTACGAAGCATTTAGACCACCTGTAGATCAATATTTGGTGTCTCTATTTTTGAGGGAAGATTTTTTTTCCGTTTTTAATTATTTTATTTGGTTAATTTATGAAACGAATGCGCCTCTTGTGAGCTTTTCCTATTCATCTATTTAAATTGCCTGTCAAAATTATTCACGAAACTCTTCACATTTTTAAGGCATGCTTTTATGCTCGAAAATCTGTAAAGTTGAATTTTGTATTAATAAATCTGGAAGCTCACTTGACTATTCTGTTTCTGCCATAAAATAGCTTAGGATTTAGTGATGACCTTGAAAATTTCAAGTATTAGGTCTCATCAACGCCAACAAACATAATGAAATTTAGTCAACTTTGTAATTTGGTGATACAAGAGACGAAAACTCGTTAGGCCTTGAACATTTCATTTGTTGACCTTGATTTTCTGAAAATTAACTCATAGAGAAGTGTGAAAAATGAATTGAATCTGTCTGCCTGATAACAGTTTGTTTTTTTGTTCACTTTAAAATTTGCAAAAACAGAAAAGAAAACAAAAAACTTAAAATGCGGTATATGACCTGCAAAAACTGTCTTGAAATTTATGACAGTAAAAGTAAGACGTGTCCTTAAAAATCGTTATGAGAATCTATGCAGGAGAATATGATTTATGGTTGAGACAATGCAGGAGGAGGGATTTGGTTGGTGTTGCTGTTAAATTGGAGCCATTGTGCACATTCGAAAGTGATAGCATCTACATTGGTTTAATTGATGGTGCATGCACGCTGATGCACTTTGTGTGACCCCACCCACCTCGTCATCACCTCCTCCACATTGCACGTATAGAACTCTCAATATTGGCGAATGGCGAGCATAAATGCGCTGCAGTGCTCTTGATGGCATGCGTTGAAATTACGGTTGCAATTTGTGTGGAAGTTGAAGGCGTCAGTTCTCAAGTTGACTTCACTCTGACACGACGCGTCGCCTGACCGCGATATATTCAGTGTTCTACGACGGAATTAAACGGGTGAATTAATCGTTGGTAACGGCACGGTTGGTGGGTGGCGCCTGTTTTTGTGTGTGTAATCTGTCAAAGAAATTGCAGGATACAAAAGAATATGATTGTTTTTATTAACAAATTTGTAATGCAAAGATATTGTTTCAGAAACAAATCGTTTATTGAAGTCAGTTTCTAATAACCAAACGCCATTAAGTATTTATGTTTTTATCTTTAATCATGTTAAAATGGCTAATTAGCGGCAAATGGGGCAAAATTGAAAGGAAAATATAAATATGTTAGTCAACAAGAAACAGAGTACAAACTAATCTCCTGTCTTTTCTTTGTTCAAGGTCCCTTTAACGAGTTTCCGTGCACAGCTGAATACAGACAGTAGGACAGAGCAGAAACATTTGATGAAAGTTATACATGAGGAAATCAAGTGAAACTCAAGCACACAATTGAACGAAACAAGAACTAACAAGAAGATAGGAAAGGATTTTTGTTTTGTGTCTGTGTGTGTGTGTGTGTATTTTTTGCTGAAAAATCGAAAAGTAATACCCGTGTTGAGTGTGTTGGTGTTTTCATTTTCTTTATTTATTTGAAACGGCCACTCACAATATCAACTCGCTGGCAAGTAATAAATCACGACACGCAAAAGTGCAGAAGGTAAAGCAAACAACAACAGCAACAAAACAAAACAAAACAAAAAACAAAAACAAAAGGAAAACAACTAGAATATCTAAAGAATATATAGCAAAATAGACGAAGAAGATATATAAATGTACAGAAAATAAATAAGTCCCCTCGGAATTAAAATAAAGTGATAATATAAAAGCACAATCCCGTTACCGCGAGGAAAATTCGCCCAGAGAAAAGAAAATACCAAATATTCAGCGGAGCCGAGAACGTACGACAGCCCAGCGACCGGCAGGCCCGACTCTGCAATCTTATGCCACTGCGACAGCCAACACTTGTGGGATGTGTTAACAAGAAATAGCTTCAAAACAGCGCGCAAGCATTTTCATTACACTCGCGGAAAACGAAAATATTGAAGAAATAAATAAGCAAACAACAACACAACAAAGATAGAAATCTCAAAGCAATCTAATTAATGTATTATTTATTAAATGAGGAATTTAGTAAATTATATATCTTAAGTGCAAGAATTAAAAAGTTCTACTGAATTTACAAAACAAAAATAAATAAGAAGAAGAAGAAGAAGAAGAAGAAAATATAGCTAAGAAAATAGTGGAAGAAGTAAGCGAGAGAGAGGTGCGAGTGAATGAATTTTGAAGTCCCCCTGGTAGTGCTAAAATATAGTTGAAGGAGTGTAGTTGAGCGAGTGTTTTGAGAGCGTTTATTCAAAGAAAAGTCGCCCTCTTTAAAATCAAGTGAAGTTTAAACATCAGATAAAGTTCAAATAAATTTAAAAAAAAATAATTTAATTCAACAAAAAGGCTAAAGAAAATAGAAAGAAACGCCATTAAATTAACAAAAAAAAAGAAAAAAGGAAAAAGAAAAAGAGAAAAGAAACGTCGTGATATTTAATTAGAATTATTAAGAAAATTAATTAATTTCGTGGAAGATGTCTTCAAATAATAATCAGCAACAGTCAGCAACTCAGCAGCAGCCACAGCAGCCACCACAGCAACCACAGAAAAAAACATCAACCACCGACCGTGTGATAGACAGTAAGTGCTTTGCCCATATTTCATTACAACGCCATTACACATTAACTAATGAGGACTTAGTGTGTCATATGTGTGGTGGGAACCGACTACAAAACTTAATCGACCTGTTTCTTAGCGTCTAAGCCCATCCAAATGCAAATTGCAGCCAAGCTACCCTCTGTGTCTGTCGCCTTTTCAAAAGGCCACATGTTCAAGAAACCGAAAACCGTCCTACCAACCACCCCCTCCCCCCCCCCCCTAACACCAGAAGAGCGCCCACCGATTCTGTATAATGGCCCTGTCTCTGTCAAAGCGACACACTCGCGCTGTCACTCTTATTCCATTCCGCTATAAGCACTCTCGTGTCTCATTCTGACGATACCATCACTCATCACAGGCCCATCTACATTTATAGCTGCCACATTCTTCCATCCGCTGTGCACCCCAATCATCCCCTTCCGCATATCCACCCTAAAGCAAGCCTTACACATTTATAGTATATCCAACCTTGATTCAGGTGAGGCAACCAAACCCGTCATTCTGCCCCCCCCCCTACCCCCATTGTAAATTCCCACCGGATTTTTGCCACCTAAACTATACACAAACTACCATCCCCACCCCCTACTCGCGCTCACAGCCACCTGGCCACCGTCTGCCCCGCGTACATCCTCTGCCCTTCGTCTTCCGACCATCTCACGCTCACTGCACCCTATTTCCAATCACTTCCTCTTTTGCCACCTACTCAACTTTTCCACTCAACTTCCTTCATTTTCACGTGTTTACCGACACCCAATTTAACATCTCCACAAACTTATGCAATATACGTTCAACAGTCAGTCGACTTCAGTCGGCTTCATTCGCCGCCACTCAACCACCAGGCACCCACCCACAGAGAGGTGCAGTACGCATTTTAGTTGGTGAAAAACTGTTGAGAAGGGTGGTGGAGTTTTTGCCCCTCCCCCCCATCCCTCTGTTTTCTGTGTTTTGTATGCGCGTATCCACCAAAGTCTCACATGCAGTTTGGTGTTAGCGAAAAATTAATAAGTTGTTCTCACGAGTTTTAAATTCGATTATTGACGATTAAGTGGCAATTTATGATTATGACAGGTGTTTGCGCTTCAGCAGTTTTATGGAGATTTTAATTATTTTGTTTAAATTAACAATAAATGCAATTGACACGTTTAACACTGGTAGCGCAATTTTCGCACAATTTATGTTAATTAATTGCTTACATTTCCGCAATGTGTGACCTATTAACGTGCATTTTCGTATTAATTACAAATTTGTTGATTGAAGCCGACGGTTTTGCAAGTGCAGCTTTTTCCGGTTAGAGGCACATTCCGGTATGAACATTGTTTTTTTTTTTAAGCATCAAAACAGAATTTTTAATGAATTAATCGCTTCAGAACACTAAAGATAAAGCAAAAATTTGGTGTGACCTTGAAGTTTGTAATGACGTCTAAACTGAAAGGAATTGCGTGTTTCAATGGTCTAAAGGTCAACACTTTTAGATGCAAAAAACAAGGTTAAGCTTGTTTTTTACTATTTTAAATCAATTGCTGCACCTTTTAATTTAATGAGGAAAAAAACTCCGTTTGGTTTTAATTTTCTCTCTTTCTCTCTCCACTAGCATTTCTCTGTTTTTCATCTCTCTTACTCCATATCAAATCACTCTATCCCCCTTTCCTAGCCCTCTCTTTCTCTGCCCACTCTCTTTCAGCGTTTCTCTCTCTCTCTCTCTCGCTCTCTTCTTTCCTATCACCGAACTGAATATGATAATCTTTTCGGTTCTTCATACAAAAAAATTGAATATCAATTTCTGTCCAATCGAATTTGCGTTAAGTCCTGAATCCTGGCCTAATGCTCCAATATCGTCCTTAAATCATCTAAAACTCATCAAACAAATGATTTATGTGCATCTTGCGACGTTATTGGGAACGAGTTTATCGAGCTTAAAGGCATTCTAGAACATTCGTGCAATAATCTAACTGCGTGTGTACTCGATTAATGCTTCTTGTTCTAGAACATGAAATTCAAATACAACGTGCCAATAACACTATTTTCAGGATTAAATGTTGTGCTACACATAATTCAAGAGTAAATTCGTCTATGGTGCTTTATTATTGCCAAGTAGCTAGTGCAACATATTTCACAGTTTGGAAATATTTTCTGCAATTTTTGAAAGGAATATCAATTTCACACAATTTTTTTTTGCATATATTATTTTTGTTGCATGTCGTTAACATAAAACATTCTATAAACTTATTATGTTTCACCAGTCATCCCCATTCATCATATTTATATTTGAAATTTGCATGTTATTCATGTTTTTTTTATTTTTGTTCAAAACTGTTGTACATTTATCAGCACCAAAAAAAAAAAAAACAAGAGAGAAGAAGAATCGTAAAAAAAAATCACAAAATTCAACTGTAAATAAAACATTCAATCAAAATAGATAACATAAACATTACAATGAGTACAGATTGTCCACATGTTCCATCTGTAGAAGAAACAGTACCGTTACAAAGTATTGGCAAAGATACGTATAGCGATGGGGTGTTGGACAGATAGCCGCAGAAACGAAAAAGAAAAAAAAAAACAAAAAAACAAAAAAATGTAAAAAATGTGTGTGAGATAATCGAAGCAAATGAAAACGAGAGGCGCTAATCAGTGTCGAATGGCGCGGGTGGGCCATTTTTATGTTTTGCGACTGATTTCCTGCCAAATATCTCCATCGTCTATAATAACGGTAAAGCCAAATCATCCGCTTTAAATAATTTTTTTCACATTTTTATTTTATTTTTATAATTAGAAACAAACTTAATTTTTCGTTGTTGCAAAATTAACATAACCTACAAGTGCATGTTTTTAAAGTTGTTTTGTTACAATAGAAAAAAAGGGTTGCAGAAAATATTTTCCAACGTCAAATTTACATTTTTAAGGACGAATTCTCGACTAGTAATAATAAGATTCGTTGAAATCTTCAATTAAGTAAACCAACATGAATGCCACGCCAATCAATAATATTTAGGTGATGATGAATGGATGTCGATCTTCGGCGTTATGGTGAAGATGTTGAACAAATGAAAATACAGTATTCGCCGGCTAATTAACAGCGCCAAACAATCCTGTCGGCTGCCAGTCAATTCATTAACAAAAGGACTTCACCGCTGTCGAACTGAATTGAACGGTCAGAAACCTTTTTTTGCTCCGGAAATCAGTAAATTCCTGACATGGAAAGAACCGGTGTGATTAACAAAAACAATCAACAAAACAAAAATAGTGGCCATCATTTAAGGACGAGATACCTTTTCTACGACCCACCCCCCCACACCACCCTCCCTTCTCCCCCGTTCCCCCACTCCAACTTTTGTAAAATCCACAAGAATTTCGTTTTAATGAACTAATTTAATGTAGTTAAATTATTATCAGTTTTGCGTGTTGCTGTTGTTGTTCTGCGGTAGCATCTGTCTCTGTCTCCTGTATGTTCACTCCCTTCGGGGATAATCCGATGTGGTGTAATTCGCCGCACTTCCTAGCCAGTCAATTATACCATGACTGTACGTGCCTCCTCGGCATACAAACAGGGCGCACTCACTATACATAGGCAAGGATATTGATTTCAATGGATGAACTCGGGTAAGGGAGGCTTTGAAGCTTTCAGTCATCTGCCGGCCCCCGCCGAGCGGCTCGATGCCGTGCCTTCCCTAAACCGCCCCCCACCCCCCCGCCTCCCAACCCACTCCCAGCAATGCTCGTGCATGTATTTGTCGATGCCATGAACACACATACGTCGATGGTATGTGCTACACTCCAACCCTCTGCTTCCACCCCTTGAAGCCGCCCCTCACGATGTATATACATGGTGCTTTTGATTTTGGTGCGCCTTCTAAATACGTATACATATTCGTGGCCAGGACGCATAGGCGGCATCGGCCTGTAGCATGAAAAAGCTTCCAGTTCAGTGACAAACGGGTATATAGGAGCAAATACATTAACCATTGGGGTTTGTGTGTGTGTGGGAGGGGGGGGGGGCTATGGGCTATGTGACTGTGGTGGTGGTGGTGCGGACAGGAATTTTTTTTTTTGGGGCAGAATACACTGAATCCGGGCAGTGTGTGCGTTCTGCTGTATAAAGGAGTCGATTCAAAGGGTTTTTGACTTCTTAAACTGTGTTGCTGTCTTTTGGCCGCATTTTTTTCTTGTCGTTGTCCTGCCGTTGCAGATTCGCAGTTCTAAATCACTTACCGAATAGCTGCTGTTCTATTTTTGATCCTTTGCTATGAAGGGCCATTTTCAGGGTAACGACTCCCCATCATTTGTTGCCAGCTAACCGCATTATCTAACGCAGCTGCCGCGCCGGCAGTTTGTCCATAAGTCACTTTTGTTGTCCTGAAAGCTTTTGTTTCTCTATACAACGCGGCTCTTTGTGTTCTGCATTTCTGACGGATTTCCATTGAAACAGGATCGGTTCTCAGTATCTCCAATGTGTCTTTACCTCTGTTTTGTAAAACAACAAAGTGCCAATCACAACTGCATTAATGCATTTACTGAAATATGGATCTGTTATTGTCGTCCTCCAATACCAACGTTCCTGTTATACCCATTTCATTTATTTTGTAAACTGTTTGCAAATGTATAGACGATAAAAAGGACATGCCAGAATAATTGATCACCAGCCGACTGCCTTGTTCTGTTGTCTGTATGGTAAATCAACACTGAATATATAATTAATGTCGACTGAAAACATACTGGTCTCACATTTGTGTTGGGCCAAAGTGTCCTTGACAGAGGCGGCTAGGTGGGCGTCGGGGTGCACTGGGTGGATGGGGTCCCATTTCTTGAAATATTCTGTTTGATGTGTTCCTGTTTGCGGGTGAGGTCTGTACCTTGCTTTTGCCACCTGTCTGTGCCAACAATATTTTAGAGTTGCTACTTGTTGTCGGCCACAAGACAGCTGCTAGATTCTTATCCACAATTTGACTTAAGACCATTTCTTTTTTTTGAATTACGTTTATTTCATTCGAATGAGCTGCAACTTCAATGAAGCGCAGCTGTCACAGCTAAACTCAAATCTAAACAAATTTCTTGTCGATCAACACTATAGTTGACCTCAACACATTTCTTGGTAGCAACAACAAAAAATCTGGCTCCTTGACCTAATCTTATCAGAATTTTGTTAAACAAAAAAAAATTGACAAAATATTTACGTATAGCCGCCACAACAAGTTTGATTTACATCCCCTAGTCGTCGCCAGCACGACATTTCACTGGGTTGGATGTGGCCAATTCGAAGCGTCCCAGGCCTCTGCCTCAGTAGCTGCCAGTTCCCTACCAGGGTCTTCTCAACAGTAGTTGAGTTGGCTTTAAATTACTTTGAAGTTGACTGGTTGGCTGGGCTTAGCGACGAGGTCCATACGATTTAATCTTGAATAGCAGCATATATATGCTGGATATGATGTATATGCGCCCAATGCGTACCCCCTTTATGCTTATTGTGTGTACTCATGCATGGCAGTGTGTGTGTTGGTGTGTTTTAATCGATTAGAGAAACTGGCAATGCTCAGGATTCAGGTCAAACTGAACATTAGTTATGTATTATATGCTGCTGCTGCTGCTGCTGCTGCTGCTGCTGCTGCGTGTAAAATGGAACGGAAAAAAAGCAGCAAACAGCGAAAAACCCTGAGAAAACTCTAAGCGATTTTCGTACATATTTTGAATGCAACGTTTACCAATGCAGCAGTTTGGTGCATGTTTCCGTTCTCTCGCCATGTTAGTGTTGCAGTTTGCACCACAAAGTGCATTGATTTTTGTGTTTTGTTCGTACATTCATTAACACTCGCCGTCGTTGCACCATTGAACAGGAAACGCCAGTGGCCATGGTCATGGATTTATAGCGCGAATAAGGATAATCGAGTGGTGTGGTGTTGAAGCTTTCATTAGAATTTCCTCCATTGTTCGAGGCATTTACTGGAAAATACGATTTGTTGTAAGATTCTGCTAGGTCGGTGGAAATAAAATTGCATAAAATCCATTGCAGCATGACGCTGCCAGTGAATGCAATTAAATCCCAAAACTAATAATTTTAATGCAAATTCCCTAATGGGGTGGGGGGGTGGCTTCATCTGCCGCTGGCACCTTCGCGTTTCGAAGCCAAACAATTCCGTTTGTTGATTAACATTTTAATATGATGAGATGTTTTGAACATTCTTGCCATGTTCTCATCCGTAACGACGACTTATATTGTCGATGTCGTTAAGCTTCTTTTTTTTTTTGGTTCGTTGTTTTCTGTTTTCTTAAATTACCTATACACATTTAGGACTGTCGTTACAACATTTTTTTTTTTGTTGCTGGCCGTTTTGGCACTCTACCAAATGCAACAGGTTTTAGGCAATGGCCACAGCTGAAGGCCTTCCCAACCGAAAAGTCGCAAAACGGGAACACCACTGTCGGACTTCGGAACCAACCAAACAGTCCACACCGGTCCTGTCCAAGCATCTCCGCACACCTCAGCGGCCTCACGCGGCCCGCCGTCTTTTCAGCGTTGTTCGCGCCACCACTGTCCACGTCGCGGTGTGAATTGAGTACCTATTCCTGTGCCTACCTCTGCGCCATTAGCCACTCCGCGGTCCGCCGCGACGCGACTACTTTTAGAATCGAGTCGATGCGCGGCTAAATTGCAAAATCGCCCAAATTGTTGACCGCATAGCTTAAAACAGAACGAATCATTTATTAATTGTTTCTCTGGCTTATTTAGTGATTCTCTGTGTCGGACTTTAGGTGGCCGTCTGGTGTATGTGGCCAGCTATGTGTGTGTGTGTGTGTTGGTATGTTATTTTTGTCAAATAATGTTGTTTGAAATTGGTTTTTCGACTCACGAAACTGCTATAATGGCATTGCCGTCCTGTCATGTGAGGTAACAATTCATGGCGGTGTAACAGATGGTTTAGCTGTAGCGGGTGGTTTTGTTGCCATTTGTTGGCTGGGTTTGATGTTATTATATTTGTTGAGGAAACGAAATATTTTGGGAATTGCATATTATTGCGTTTTGCTAAATGGGAATTGCGATGTAAGAACCCACCCGCGGGATTTCAATTCGTTGAAATAACAATATTAAATTTTGTTGAACGTGAAATTGTCGTTCCCAGGTGAGGAATTGCAGTAATGAGTTTAGGTTAAATTCCCCATTGGCTTTTTGATAATCAAATCATAGTCCTTGGAAAAAAAAAGAAGGGATTTCATCTAAAAGTTTATGCAAATAGCCTGGAAAGAACTTTAAGTGTAGAGATTTCTTCAACTTACTTACTGAAAATCTTTGAATTATGATCTTCAGTGGGTGTAATTGTTAGTCAAATTGTTCAGGACATTGAGAGGATGCAGTGCACAAATTTCGCGTGTAAAAAATAAAAGTCCTATCCAGTTTTTCATCGTTTTAATCCAACAGAAATTCATTTCCTACGCCGGATCTGCTATTCAAAAAGGACCAAAAAAAAAACGGATTTGATAGTCGGATCACGTGCAACTGAAAGTGTCGCTGCATTTCAGTAGGATAATCCTCGACTGTAATATTTCCTGGAATCTTCCAGAAATATCCGCATTCAACCTATAGTATGATAATGCTGCATTTATTGCGCATAAAATCTGAATGCAGGCACACAATAAACTCGTGAGTTGTTAACATTTTATTGCAACTTATGTGAGGGTCGAGTTTAATTGTATTTGCAAGTAGATAATGCTATACCACTTGCTGTTTATGTAGATTTATGTAATGCACTTAAACAATTGCTATTAAAGCGTGTTTAGTGCACCAGCTGGTGGTGCGAATGTTTCACTCAAATATGATTGCCTGCAGCTATGTGGTGGCGTGTACACCTGTAAGGACATTGTTATTCACTCCTGTGCAAAATAGGAGGGTGGTGGGCGTGTTGCGCCCCCCTCCCCCCTGTACACGGAGACGCACTAATGGCGACTTCTAGTGCAATTTCACATATTATGCAAATGCAAACGTTCACTGTTCACTTTTCAACGACCATCCCTGAAATTAATTCAGTTTCATACAAAAACAACCCCCCCCCCACACACAAACACACCCACCACTCCCACCCTCCCATTTTGAGCATATATGACACAACGACAGAGCCAAATAAGCATGCATGAATTATGGAACTTTTGGTTTCGTGCGCCAGCCGTGTCATGCGGTTTCACTTATATGATTTGAATGGATAAACTGTGTAACATATGTGTGTGTGTGTTTATGTGGCCAGTATGCAATGGTCGAATGTGAAACAAATGCGGTCTAGGGGGTGCGTTTAAATTATGCACATTTTGCACACAAATTCGCTATTTCATCTCATTAAAAACAATGAGTCTTCTAAAATTGATAAACTATTAAGTAGTTCAACAATTGTGGCATTTACGAGGGTTGTTTGAAATGTTCGTGTTTTTCTTGTTGTCTTGTCTTGAAAGAAACTGATATGTTTAACGAATGAACAATTAATTGATAAACAAGTTTCGCACTGACTTATGTTGCAAGAATGTTGAAAACTGAGGTGAACTATTGACCCAAGTTTAGTGCTAATCTTAACGTCATTGTTTCCGTACAAACCAACGACCTACATTGCTGAAATTTGCATGCATGCAACTGCACTGCTATTGCATGTTTGCACAACTTTAATGTGCACTAAAAGTGCAGCAATTGTGCGTTCGACCTGGCCATATCTGTTGCACACCACCACTGCACCACAATTTTTGCGGGGCTGTGCATGCATTGATGCATTGTAGCAAATTGTGGGCCTTGTCATGTGTTTATGCATTTATGCCATCATGTTTTCAATGATGTTGATAGGCAAACGGCGAACCGCCAACAAACTGCATTATTAAAAAACTTCTCAATTGTGGACGATTGCCGCAGCAAAATGCAAAACTTGCGGTTGTCCGGGACATTTGGTATTCATCAAAACAATTCGCTTGCATCTATTGAATCGTCGTTTTACGTTTTTATGCATTATTTTGATGGAATTTTCTACACGAACTTTAAATTATGTATAAAGTCCGTCAACTCTTCACATATACATACTCGTACACGGAAAGACTTTCCTCGCTAGATGGATCACTCCAAGACACAACCCGCGGCTAGCTTAACCACACGCCACCCACTTTCCTTGCACTCATCTTGCATTCTTCACGCCAACCGTCTTCCACTGCAATTACACGAATGCACGGGCGTTGCATTATCATTATCGAGCAGTGTCAACGTATAATTTCCATTGCAATAAAATGCAATGTTGGTCGGGTTGATCTCAAACGTTATTACTGTCAATAAAATTGACGGTGACGCCGCTTTTAGCGAATCCTCGTTTAATTTGTCAACACGCTTCGGAATTGATTTCCTGTGCTCATTGATGTGGATTAAGGAGTGCATCGTGAAGGGATAATGTTGCATCTTTTGCGGCCAATTTAATTATCCATGGACAGCATCTGATTCATTTCTAATTGGTTTTATGGCATTTTCTCTTCGCAGTTCGTCGTTTTAAAGACAATTTTGTTAGGAATTGATGGTTCATTTGTGAAATGAAATTTAGTCTTTAGTTTATTAATAAAATGAAAACACCACTGCAGTGTCCAGCGGTTTTCGCGTTCGTTAAATAGTTAATTAATTAACGCCTGGCAGGCGATTCTGGAATTAAGTCTGCAATGGGCCGCGCCAGTCTTCGGTGCAGCTTTATCGATTTTTTTGTTGGTAATGTGACCGCTGGTGTTGGCCAACATAAACATCATTTAACCATTTTGTTGCTATGAAAAATGCAGTTTAGTGGCTAAACATAAACTCAATTCGTCCTCATTAAGGCCAATGTCGCGTCGAAATGTTAGTTCAAGACTCGACCCACTAAATTATAAAATGAAATGTTGGTAATTTGCGAGTGAAATTATCTTTCGTTTCTGCTTTCAATCTGAAGTGGGTAAAATTAGAAAAAAAAAAAAAAAAATAAGGAAGCGAAACATTTCGCTTTTCCGGTCAGGGTCGCGATTTGAATATCAACCTCGTAATGATTCATCAATGTTTCCACTCTTGACAGCTTTACATATTTAAAATTTAGTCTTTAGAAATATTGACCTTGAATTCACTGATCCGTCCTTTTTTCTGTCAATTGGTCCAGGTTGATGGCAGCATCTTCATATGCTTAAAAGGATGCAATTTTAGTGCATTCGATGTTTTTTTTAAATTTATTTTTTGCAAATTTGCTGAAATGAGAAACAACAAGGTTGACCTTGAAAATTTGCAGCACAATAATGAAAATCCTTGAAATGTCTACTTTTTGGCGGCTTTAAGTTAGTTTTCGGTGTCTTAATCCAGGAGTAGTTTTATTTAGAAATAATTTGTTTGGCAAAAATTTTGTTCGACAATTTAAGGTCATTAGTATTGTAAATTTTCTTTTTTATTGTTTATTCAATGAATTTTTGATAATTGATAACGGTGAACTTTAAAACAAAAATGATTAAAAATCTAAAAACTTTGGAAAACTGAACTAAGAAAATTATCTTAGAATTTGTCTTGGTGTAATGTAAGTTTGTGAGTGCTCGCCGTGAAGACAATTGCAGTCACACAGCCACCAAGTGACGCTCGCATCTGTATGGCCCGCCTCACAAATTCAATTGAATTCAGCCATGTACGACGCACGCAGCGGCGTCGCGGCGCTTCACTCAGTGGCGTTCGCAAACGCACCGCAATTCGCATCTTAGCTCTATGCTCAAGTACTTGCGCACTGTTTTCTTGGATGTGGCGTTGTCGGATTCCTGACTTTATACACAATCATACCTACAGGCTGTATATTGAAATCCGTGCGTTGCGTTACTTCCCTGTTTTCTTGGTGCGATCTTTAATTGGATTGTCGTTAGGCGCGAGATATAGTTTTCTAGTTATCGTCGGAATTGTCTAGTGTAAGAAGCGCGCGCTCGCTTATTCTAATTGTGTAATAGCGCGTCTTTGTCACTATTGAAATGCATAAAATTCATTTCTTCAAGAAGACGTCCCCCAAAAATGACCAAACGAATGGTAAATCTTGTTGACATGTCTGTTGTCCTGTGTAGAGACTGTTTTGTCGTCTGTCTGTTGCTTTGGTGGTTAAGGCTCTGGGTGCGGTGTGTGTGTGTGTGTGTGTGTGTGTCATGTTTCTTATAAACGATAAAAAAGAAGAAAATGATCAATGTTTCAATCAAAAGGAAATTATAAAGATTAGGGCCAACAGTTTTTCGCCGCTAAAGGAAAATTACGTCAGATTGGCGATTGGAAAGTTTCTGTGTGTCGTGTCGGTTTCAAGGACCATTGCCAGGACAGTCGTCAGGTGTTTTTGGTCTATTAGGATTTCGATTTGTGCTGCAGATGGTGTGACCTTAATTCCATGGGCAATAAAAAAAAATCAAAAAAAAAATACGCAGGCAGCCAAAAAAAATCAATGCGCGAGTATATTCACCCACATTTGTTGTTTAGCCACACATCGTTAACGTACAATTAATTTGCTCATCTGGGGCCAGGCCTCTTTTTTTCGGTTTTTTTTTTTTTTTTTTTGTTTGTTCGACGCTCGACCGCGCGGAAAAAAGTCTGCGTGTGAATCGCGTTCACTTTCCATTCGACCGTCGTTGTCTTATTTATTGGCGTATGTTTATATACGTATTGCCTTTGAGTTTTGAAGTTGTGCCCCGCATGTGCCCGCACAAGTTGTGTGCGGCGCGGCGGCCCCGTACAGCGTCGCGGCGTCAATACTCACCTCTACCGGCTACATGTAATTGTTGGTGCGTCGTTTATCTATTCAGTATTCCTCCTTCCGTCGCAGTTCTATTTCAAGCGGATGAAACCAGCAATCGCACATCTCGACTAATAATAAATAGAACAGAATCTGTGTGTATTTTATATGGACGCCGCCGCTGCGCCGCGCCGCGCCGCCACTACGCGTGCAAAATGCCGCGATTGGTGAGCACGGCCCGTCCGGAGGCAGGGAGGCAAGATGCCTTCTTGGCACAATACACTAAATCTATATTAACGAGAATGTAACAGATTCAATTGTAAGTTGTAACCAAAATGGCATTTGTGTGAGCGGCCGCGATAAATCGGGATGCGACGTATTTATTGCAGCGCATTTCGTTTATTAACAATTTATGCAAGTTATATGTGAATTATGTTGAATGTAAACAGTTTTTAACATTCGGTTTTAGTTTTGATTGACTTCTGAAAGGAAGTTTTCTATGCGAAACTTGCAATGGAGAGTGATTCATGTTTGGGAAATGCTTTTATTTGGATCGTGTACAATTGTTTGTTGTCGAAATTCTTCTATTAAACCATTTATTGAACAATTTGTGACCTTTTGCTTAATGTAATTATTAGTTATTAAGAAATCTGCTCAAAAAAATCTGATGAATCTAATCTAAATCTATTAGAATCTAAATCTATTAGAAGTCTTCGAAAAGAACAGCCAAGCAATTTGTCGTTGAAAGAAATAAAAAGAATTAAATTAATTGGAACTGTTTTTTACCAATGATAAATGTTAATTTAACGTTAAAAAACAAAAACAAATTAATTTTGTGTTCAGCAAGTCATAAACAACAATAATTTCCTAAGTTTTTCCTCAGTTTATTGCATTTTTGAACAAATTCTTATAGTCGGATAAAAAAAATCTAGCCTGGAAAAACCCTGAATATTGTTTGGAAAACATTTTTTGCGTTTTTTAAAATGAAAAAAAAAATTTTTATCTGGTCACAGAAAGTCAATAAAAAGACTTGCTCTTAAGATGTTTCTACATTGAACAAATTCTCAGTTTTTAAGAACATAAAATATCAAACCGGAAAAACACCCAAAGTAATAAAAAATCATACAGAAGTCGCCGACATTTTTTTTATACCTGAAATATTGTAAATGAAAGAAAACAAAACATTCGTCTGAAGTAATTTTCATATAAAATGCAATATAGAAATTGCAAAACTGAAAATGATGAATTCCAGTAAAACAAATATGAAATTGCCGGCAATCACGAGATGCAACAACTTCCATTAGTCGCGAAAAGGCGACTGTGGCGGCGACCATTGCGGGTGGCCACTTGGGCGCCAGCACACTGCAAATATGTCTTCAGCTACCACGAATACGAAACGCACCTGATTGTGCAGATATAATGGCACTGTGCGATATGTACTGCTCGTTTGGTAATAATGATAATAACATACAACAATGGATGGCACACCTTTCGGTCACGGACACTCCTAAAATTGTTTAACACCGCGACTTGCCACACTTAACCCAGCGCCGGTGTACAGGTTTAATTGTGCTCACGCGATGTACCGTCCTCCGTCATTTCTCTATGTGCCAAAACTGAACACGGCCTGTAAAAGACCAGCCAGAACACACGTCGCGACGCCACCAACGCACGCACACACGCCGCCCGTACACACAATGCCAGGGCATTTCGCCTACATTGCAAAATATTCCATCCAATTCGCCATAGTTATGTTGGTTGGCATTCATGAAATCCGGTGGCGCCGAAATCCACCCTCCAGCGTGTTGCCGGGTGGATGGCAGCAACTTTGAATTTACATGCTGATAGAAATCAGAGGGGGATGGTTGGGTCCAAACTGGGTGGGTTAGATTTAACAGTATGGTTAAGTTGAGACGTGCCAAGGGAGTGAACGCCAAATATCACAGCGACATATCGGCTGGGCACTTGATGTTACAGTTTGGATAAGAATCATAAGACTGTAACGCTTCGGCCCGACACCAAAAAAAAAAACGGCCCCACATACACACACACAAACACACACACACTCGCCTAAAGTCAGTCTATACGGTTCTAATCCGCCATCAATCGCGGTGCGTGCGTGTGTGTGTGTGTGTGTGTGTGTGCCTTTTCCACCCTTTCACTTTAATACATGCACACCAGCCATGTTACCAAAGTACCATCAACCATCCCCAGCAAGATACAATAACAGCAACAACAATTCAACGATGGAGACGAAGAATTCATGAACAAAACACACAACAACAACAAAATTATCAGAATGAAAAAAAACACAAAAATGAAACGAAGTGGGAAAATAACGGAAAATTCTCCACAAAAAAAAAAAATAGCAGCAGCAGCAGCAGCAGAAAACAAAAAAAAAGTGAAAACTTTTCCCCGGTTTTCATTCCCTTTTTCCATGTTTGAATGATGGATGAAAACGAATAAAGCCGTTGTGTGTTGAGGGTGCGTTCATCTGTTGAATATTATATACCACCGACATTTTTCGGGGTGGTAGGGGGGGGGGGGGGGGGTAGGGTGGAAGGGAGCTGGTGAGCCGCGCATGGATATACCTTTGCATTTTTTTGTCTATATTGTTACAAGAAATTCACAATCTAGCACGAGCATTTCGAGAAGAGATTCATAAAAATTGTTATAGATCTTGTAATATTTATAAAGAAGCATAACTACTTTGTACGTAAGACCGGTAAAGTTAACTATGAACAACTAAATTCAATTTTTTGTAAAGTTTTGTGTCTAACAAATCAAGAAAAAACAATAAATTCATAAGTTGTTTAAAGTTTGTCATAAGTTAATCGCATTTTTGATGAAGTTGAGGAACTGCTGAAAACATTCGAGCCGGGAAAAACCCTGATGAAGTGTTGGGAAACTTTTTTTGTTTGTTTAAATATGTAGATTTAATGTAAAGAAACGATTTTATTATATTATTAGTCCTGACATTGAATATAATTAATTTTGTTCAACATTCAATGAATTCACAGTTTAAGAATTTCAAATCGAACCGCTAGAAATATTAAAAATCACTCAGAATAAAACAAAAATTAATAAAAAAAAAAACAATGGCTGAATTTCAACTATTTCATCCAACATTAATGAAATGCCAATTCATTTATTTTATAGTTGCACCAAACAAATTATGGTAAAAGCAATTGAATTACATTAATCATAACTTTCATTAATTCTGATTATAAATTGTTTTAATGGCTCAATTAAAGAACTGTTTAAACATTAAAACAACACAACTCAATTAAAGCTCGACACATGTCGAGGTCGTAAAATGTGCTGAATATGCATTTCCGCTCCAACTTCATTATAGAATTATTCGCAATTAAATAATCCGCCAGTTGCATTTGGTTATTTCGGGGGCACGAGAGAAAAATGGCGGCATTTGCATTCGATACATCATCACACATGTGCAGTTCGAATGTGGAAGCAGTGCCGCGGCCACCGGCCAAATGTGGCTCACATATGCGCCATAAAGACCCTAATTACCATCTCGCCGAATTAAGATTAGAAGCGGCGCACATATTTGGCGTGTGTGTCATATTCACTATATGCGGCCGATATAAGCAAACAAGAGCGCGTCGCCTCGACTGTATCGCATGGTTACATAGTGGCAAGTTTAAATATTGTCTTCTGACAAGCAAATGTGGTAATGCATGCAACCAGCGTGCCATTATCAACACCTAAGGAAACTGTCTACACGTTGTGCATTGTGTAAGACGGCCAGCGTACAGGTGGAGGCAAATCGGCGTACTGATCGCGCCACCTTACCACCCAGACGCAACAGCCAAACGCCAAGTCGCTGTGACAAACAACATCGTTGAAACAACAAAACAAACACAAACGAAAGAAAAAACCAAAAACAAAAAAAAAAACAAACAAACAAAAAACACACAATAAAACAGGCGCGGTGGCGCAATTGTTATAATATTAGCTAATTAGATTACAGCCACATAGCGAGTGCGTGGTCGAACGATGTCTATGACCTTAAGATGACGACACAGGGCTGATGACATTCTAGAGCTAACATTGTCTCAATTCTAATCTGTACTAATCTCTGTCCAAATGCACTTGTCAACCGACTCAGAATTGCATATCTTCGGGAGTTTTCAGCGTAACTTAATACCCAAAACAATCAACAAAACTGTTGGAGAATTTTCCGCGATCTCACAAGAATTTTCATCAAATCTAATTAGTGCAATGATTTAGATATCTTTAATGAAGACCACACGCATCGCCTGCCCCTCCTTTAAGGCGGCCAATCTGATAAGTTTTAACGTAAATACGTGTAGTATCCCTTCAGCCAACACACAACAAGACACAATTTAACGTCTTTTATTATCTGATGTTTATTGCGGCAACGAGTGGGTCCTTGACGCCGTCATATTAACATGTAAGCGCAAAATGTCGTGCCTGTATGAGGTGGTGGTGGGGGGGGGGGGGGGGGGGGGGGGGGGGCGAGGTGGTTCTTCGAAGTGCCTTTTGGGTGTGCGTGTCCAAGTATTTCAAGTGTGTGACATGGTACAGTGGACAGTAAATTGGAGGAGGGGAGGGTCCTTTGAAGTGTCCTGTCCACTGATTAATGGCTGAAACGTTTCGACTACTATTCTTTGTGTGACGTTACAATTTTGGGTGGCAGTAATTTTCAACCCTGTAATTTTAGAATTCTATAAAAACAAAACAAACAAATTACGTCTAAGTCAAAATGTATGATTTTACGCCGTTTTTTATGCTAGTTTTGCTAATTTAAAAACATACACAATATTTCCTGTCAAACTTTTTATTCATTTTTTATGAGAAATATCTGTAAACTGTGCATCATTATGAAAAGTAAACTGTGCAGTGGAATTCTGTTAAGTACTATGTCGCTCCAGTGCATTTCCACATTTACTCAAATATTTAAACAAAATAAACTGCAGTTGGCCAAATGCACCGACTGCACTTCAGTGTGTAAACTTATTACCAACATCAAAACTGTATGTCAGTATTTACATAGTCGATTGCAATGAATGTCTTCAAAAACTTCACCGAGAGCTTGTCGCAAACTCGTCCAAAAACATCTCAAGCTGTGTGAAATGCTCGTATTTGCCGTTATATTAAGAAGCATTTTACGCCGTCTATTATGCTATTAATTGACAAGCAATTCATGCTTAAAACATATGTTGTCGACACACTAAATGGATATCTGACAGCATTGTAAGAATCACAATAGTCACGTCGGCCGACAAGTACACAGAAAGTATCAGATTTCCTAGCAGCTCTCCATTAACGCCGCTTTAGTAAGACATTCAGCCAGACAAAAGGACACTCTTGTACACGTCAATTCGTCACTTTGCAGTCAAATATTCATTTCATTTTTCGCCTAAATGTCGTCAGATGGATAATCCTTTTGTATTGTCAAATGTATTGTGGGTCATGTCAAAGTGTAACAAATTCATACGTAGCATACGTGCATACTGGCAATTGTTAACGTCTTACTCGCTAAGTAAGTTGCCATTCATGCTGTAATATTATTTCATGTAATCCGGTTGAAGTAAGGATGCACGGATGACGAAGTCAATTGTGAATTGAAAGCAACGTGAATTTAATTCGTTGACATCGTGATGCATTCCTATTTGAATGCGCCTTTTCACAGACTATTCAGGCGTTTTTTTTTCTTTTCCTTTTTCGTAGATTTCGTTAGGTGCCTTTTAGCACTTTCATTTCTCGAATTCTTTACGTTTCTGTCGAATTCGCATACTCGCATATTGAATGCTTTCAATGTTTCGTCTCTATTAATGCCATCTTTTATATCTTCACTTCATACGTTCACGAGTAATTTTTCAAAAGAGTGAAATTTTTGCTGCAAAATATTCACAAAAATCTCAACATGATTTTAACTTTATTGCTCTGTTAAAAAATTTACGAAATAAAAATACCTATACAAGTTGAACGGTAGCGGAATGCGGCGAGTCCTGTTTTTGTTTTTTTTTTGTATTTTTTGCAGGCGTATAACTAGCAGCAGCCATGTTGTATTGAACGAGTGGCCTGCAGGCGTTTTCGTTACGTTTCCCTTTTTCCGGCCGTTACGGAAAGATGAAAGCCATTTAATCGAATTTTTCCGCGTTTTTTAACATTTTCATAAACTTTTAATGCATGTCGGCTTCCATGTTGTCGTCGAAATTTGATTTAACCTACCAATTTACTGCTGCTGCCTCCGTTATTTGGTTATGTCGAAAGCGAAATTCGCTTTTTTTTGTCGTCCTTCCTTTGTGTGTGTTTGTTTGTGTTTTGTTTCCTTGGCCTGGCCGTTTTTTTTTTTTTTGTTTTTGGTTGTTGTTATTTACACATCCTCACTGACGTACAGTCAACACGAATAGCGGCTACATGTAAATAAGTGATAAAGGTCGGGTCGTCAGCGAGAAATCGGGTCGAGGATGTGCGCGTCCTGCGACCCGCTTCGCGTTTTCCCTAAACAAACGCCTAAATGATACGCGGCGGTAGATAGACAATTATGTTGCATGAAAATTGATGCGAATACTCTCCTTTTTTGCGCCTTTGTTCGACGCCGACACGGACGACTCTCAGTTGCTGTCGCCGTTGCGCTGAATTTCAAATATATAGACAGAAATTAGACGACGTTATGAATACGAAATTGCATTTAACCGCACAGAACTGGGTCATAATTCAATGAACAGATCGCACAAAGTTTATGCAAAAACAGCAGGCGTCGCGCCGCCCTGTCGGGATAAGCCCCCCAGTGCAGAAAAAAGGAATTGGTGGGGGGGGGGACGTCGTTTTGCACATGTTTTTCGTAAAAATTCAATTTTGGTAATTGTTAAGACGTAAAAGCTTATTCAAATATCTGAGAGATGAAAAAAGTATCTTTTAAACTTCTTCACTTGGGTGGCAAATACTCCTAATGTTATGCAACTATTCTTGCATTTTAATTTACAAATTTTGCCCCAAATCTGATTTTGCGTGTTTAGAAAATATCGAAAATGTTCCGTATAATAATCTCCATGGAAAACACAAAATTCGAATGATGCGTAGAAGGATGACATAATTATGCAAGATTGGCAGTACTATTTTTGTTACAATCGATTCTGACATTTTCTTTCATTTATTTTATGTAATCAATGTTGTGATTCCTTGTGAAAAAAAACGGATCTAATACAAAGTTTTGCGTAACAACAGGCCTTTTAAAACCTTTTATATTCGATTCAATAACATGAAGAGCGAAACGAAACAAAATCATCCACGGAAAAACACGCTGAATGTATGCAGTGTGGTGTGAACGGCGCGGTGCTGTTTTACAATGTAAATCGGCGGTTCGAAACTCGTTAGTCTGCGGTGGGCATGCAGGCGCCCAATGATTTCGTCCTGATTACTGGGAACACAACCACAAATAATGGCTGCCGGCCAGCACAATAATGGTGTTTCGCCATCGACAGGGCGCCTGCATCACACCACATCCGACCCGTTTTCCCTATAAATGCTACAATTCTTTCATTCACTGGAGTCCTTTACTGTTACATAATACAAATTAAGTGAAATTAAAGCAGTCATCAATTCGGAAAATTCATTTTCGAAGTTAAATCATCAAAATGAATTGCTTAAATTCGCATCATCGCAGATGCGTTTTGTGTTAAACGCATTTAAATAGAGATCAGCCAACCCATAATCACCTTCCCTCATCCCCACCCACTCCCGTTTAATTGTGCATTTATAGAAAAGGCTAGAAATTGTTAAACTTTTATTTATTGTAATTGCTTTGCAGATTGCTTTTGTGTATTCGTTGTTTTGGCACGCGCAAATAGTTCCAAGAGTCTCATCACCAATTCACTTGCCAGCCCCTTTTCTGCGTAATGTCTTCCTTTACGAGATTGAGCGTCGATCCCCCACAAGTGGGGCGGGGGAGCACCCTCATTCGGGTTGGCCTGACGCTCACCCACACCGATGCCACAAGGCAGTGCCGCTGCACATCTGTGTGGTAGGCTGTTGCATGCGACACGCCATGCTCATGCCACCCATCCATCCATCCACCCACCCACGGCTCGTGCAAGCTCGTGCAGGTAATAAGCAGGCATTGAGCATACGCGGCGGATATCGCGTGCATAACTGCACTTTTCAATAATGTATTGGCAGAGAATGAGACGTTTAATCTCACGCCATTTTCTTCATTGCCTATAATGTTTCTTTGCGATAAAAATGGTTTCGTTTGAGAAGGTGGTCTTCCTATGCAATTGGTCGCCTGACCCATAAATACATGGTGCAATTGCATTTCAATTGAATAATCACCAAGTGCACAGGACTAGAAGTTACAAAGTAGCAATTTGCAGCCACTTTGCACGTCTTACAGGATTCTATAGCTAATAGCATTTAATTTGCTGTGATTTTCATACCTTTTACATAAATGTGCATATAACTGCTGCATTCAGTTTCGCCAAATGTTTAGTGAATATGATGAATCGATGCAATGCAATGCAAACATTTTAGCTACCCAATGGTCGTGCTGGGTGGTTGGACAATGATAGAGGGTGGCTAATGTAATGCAATTTGTTAACGTCGACTTCATTTGTCAGTCGATTTCGTTTGCATAAATATATGCACTTTTATGTTGCACTTTCACAATGAAACGATGCGATTTCTTATCTGACAGAACTAGTGCTCTGTGAATTTCGCAAGATTGAACTTTGGACATTAATTTGAAACGAGCAAAAAGTTTGAAATAACAACTTTGCTCAACTATTCACTTCTGATGAATGTCTTGCAACACAATTTTCTCTTAATGACAAATCACTTCGTCTGTGACATACCGAACTTTTTAAGATGAAAATTTTAATTTTTTGTTAAATTTCAAAAGCAAAACTCAAGAAAACACAATTTAATTGAGGAATTGTCCAAAGAATGTTATTTTCTTCAGTCATAAAAGAACATTAATGACTCAAGACTAATTAAGCGAAAACTTACTAATTTTTAAAAAGCAATGTCGAACGTAATTATCTCATTTCTACAAGATGGCAGATATAGATGAATAGAAGCAACTAGACAATGCATTTTTAATTAATTACACCTTTCAAAGTGACAGCAGAAGAATAAGACGTTGGAGCATCTTTAAGTGCAAAAAAAAAAAATATAGAAGGACCAGAATAACTGAAATAAGTTAAATGTTTGAATTGAAATTGATTGGGAACCTGCAATTCTATATTGCCATTCATCTTTTTTATCAATTCACCCTTCAGATGCGTAAAAGTCCTTAAACTTGAAAGAGACCATTGAGTCCACCCCAAAAATCTTGATACCAACCACTCAAAACTAACAGACCACTTCTTTTCGCAATTTCCAGGTGTATTATTTCCACCGAGTCACAAGCTAACCGCCGCTGAGGTATTTGACTCACGCACCGGCAAACCACATCCCGATGTACTTAAGCAACACTTTATCTTGGAGGGTCGCATCGAGGAGGCGGCCGCACTGCGCATCATACAGGAGGGCGCCACACTTCTTAAGTCTGAGAAGACAATGATTGACATTGAGGCACCGGTCACTGGTTTGTACACAACAATTTCATCCATCTATTGTTATTGATAGGGAGAATTCAACATGTCGCCAACATCAAATGTGGGCCAAATTTGGCCCACCACCCAACCCACGCTGCATCGCCCTCAAATACTGGCAACAGGGAATATAGAGCGCCGCCAGGCGTACGATACAATGGAATGTGTCAAGTCCGTGTCACTTAAATAATTCATTTTGATTGTAATTTGTCATGCTTCGTGCATATATTGACGTGAATACAGCTTAGTATGTGCATAATTTAGACACCTGAGCTTTTATAAGCTCACTCCCATGCCAATGTGTGTGAGAACGTATGCAGCGCCACAGCAGCTGTCGCTGCGTAAAAATTTTTCAAACTACACGGCAAATTACATGCAGCGCCGCAAATGTGCTGCTCCCGCGTCTCAACAATGGCCAAACATCAATGGTGCATTGACAAAGAGAAATGAAAGACTAAGAAGACATTTTCAATTATGCGATGGCTTTGTTTGAATGAACAACATTCAGGCGCATTATTTTGTTGTCGCCCAAATAATCAAATCCCTTTGAATTACAGGTCATGTTGTTGTATCCTTATACACATTTATTAATAGGCGCGTGTGTTTTCTGTTCTTTTCATTTTCTGTTTTTGGTTATGCTTTGTTTCCCGATGTCATATGGCGATTGAATTGTTGGCGCCCGCATTTATGCAATCCGCACCCACCACCGTCGACGAACATCACATGTGAACACGTTCAGTCTGCGGTGACATTCACGGTCAATTCTATGATCTAATGAAATTGTTCGAAGTTGGTGGTCCACCGTCGTCGACGAAATATCTGTTTCTGGGCGATTACGTTGATAGAGGATATTTTAGTATAGAGGTTCGTATCCAATTTGTTGTTGTTTTCTTTGTTTTTTGTTTTGTTTTTTTGTTTTAGTTGTCGCTCACCACACAAACACTTGTACGATGACCAGCTCATTTCATTTTAGTGTTATGAATTATGCAACGATGACAACCAACTTCATTCCATTTACCTGCCGTCGCATCCGTCTCCTTCGCACCGCTAATCCTATTCCCACGTCAGCCCTTCGTTTTTCCTCGATGCCATGTCCTCAAAACTAATTAACAATTCATCTCCAAAGTGCACATTTGAAACTGTCAATCGGGGATTTACCGGCAATTCTATCAAAATTGCTCTAGCCGCGTATGTGCCCGTCACTTTGGGTAAATTTCGGGCACAATTGTGTGGGTGGGCTAACATGTTTCCTACAACAAATGACTGCCGCGAGACCGGACTGACTAAATCTACCAAAAACAACAAAAAAAAACAAAAAAACTCAACTCGACTGTTGATGTGTGCGACTGAGTGAAACAGAGACATTTGGTCAAGATTGTAATGGGGTTCGCCGATGGGTATTAGGCAACCTCATGAAAATTACGTTTTATGTCATACCCAAAATGTGTCGGAACAGTCGAGGGCAAGGGCCACATTTTATGGATTGGAATGTATTGGCTGATAAAAAGACATTCGAGCTAAATGTGATTTCAATCTAATAACACGTACAGTCTTAACTCTTAGGACTTTTTATTGAATGGTTTCTTGGGGGATCAGCGATACGGTAAACAAGCTGTTTAGTGCTATGAAGACGTGGACATTGTTAACATCCACAAGACAGTACTGGATTAGATGAGCATGACAATTTTGCGGGAATTTTTACATCAATCTCAGTTGCATAACTTAAATGTTGAGAATTTCCTAGAAGTTTCACGTTGGCCTCCAAATTCTTTACCTTTAGAAGAAAACAAAAAACACCCAAAATTCCTACCCAAAGCCTTTTCATCAGTTCAATTTATCGCATTTACTTCCCTTACAGAAGCTTTCCAGCATTTAACTTATTATCTTTTTCTCGTCTAGTGTGTGCTGTATCTATGGGCTTTAAAATTGTGTTATCCAAATACTTTATTTCTTCTTCGCGGCAACCACGAGTGCCGACATTTAACGGAATATTTCACATTTAAACAAGAATGTAAGTAAACTGAAAGCCTTTTCTATAAAATACCCTAAACTAAATGAAGGAATTACATATTTCCAGGCAAAATCAAATATTCAGAGCGAGTCTACGACGCATGTATGGACGCATTCGACTGTCTGCCATTGGCTGCGCTTATGAATCAACAATTTCTGTGCGTTCACGGTGGCCTATCGCCGGAAATACATGAATTAGATGATATTAGAAAGGTATGTCTGCACCAATCAGCTTCCAATCAGCTTCCGTTTTCACATTTTCAATTCTCTTTGTTCTCTTTGTAGTTGGACAGATTTAAAGAGCCACCGGCATTCGGACCCATGTGCGATCTGCTGTGGTCGGATCCCCTCGAGGACTTTGGAAATGAGAAAAATTCTGATTTCTATTGTCATAATTCAGTTAGAGGTTGTTCATATTTTTACAGGTGAGTACTAACAACGAGTACATTGAGTTTTAATCCGGATTGCAGAAATTGCATTCGGTTTTGCTCTTCCAATAATCTGATTGCTAAATATGTGGGGGTTAGATTTTGGAATGTTCATTGATAAATATTGGCGGCGGCATTTAATCGGATTTTCATTTTTTTTTCTTTCCTCTATTCCACAGTTATGCTGCTTGCTGCGATTTTTTACAAAATAATAATCTGCTATCTATAATTCGTGCTCACGAGGCGCAGGACGCTGGGTATGTTGTGTCCATTAATCTTTATTCTCTTGCAGTACTTGGGAAATGTTCGCTTGAATTTTCTAATAAATTGTCTTTTGTCCGAACAACACAACAGTTATCGTATGTATAGGAAAAGCCAAACAACTGGTTTTCCATCTCTTATAACAATATTCTCGGCACCAAATTACCTGGATGTTTACAATAATAAGGTAAAAATATCACAACAGCTGTTTAAAGTTCAATTCTAATGTCAAGTTCCTATATTTAAATAGGCTGCTGTACTGAAATATGAAAACAATGTAATGAACATTAGACAGTTCAATTGCTCACCCCATCCGTACTGGCTTCCTAACTTTATGGATGTGTTTACATGGTCATTGCCATTTGTTGGTGAAAAGGTAAAAATTGTTACAAAAGCTTAAAAGCTGGAAGCTGTACATTAACTCACTATTTGTTTTACGAAATTATTAATTAATGAAAATCCAAACAAAAATCTTATAAACATCCAGGTGACAGAAATGCTCGTCAATGTCCTGAATATTTGCTCGGACGATGAATTGATGTCAGACGGGGATGACGCACTCGAAGAAGGTAAGCGTCTCTTTAACGCTCATTACTTTTCAATAATGAGATTCTTTGTATCTTTATTGTTCATTGTTCTTTATAATACTTTGAATGCAGACGCGAATTCAAGAATCAGTTTTGAGTAAGGGTTTCACGTAACAACATTACATGTGTAATTATTTGTTAGCTACCATCTATTGATAGGGACACGTGCAGACGAAACAGCAGTCAGCCACTCTTTTTGTTTTACTTATGATATATAGAATTTGTAGACTCATTGTACGACTAAATCATACGATAGCGAAATAGTTAATTAGTTTATCATAGTAAATATGCACTAAGGTGTAATGGAAGTTTATTGGAATAATAATGGGATGGGGTGGGGAGGGATGATATGGAAAATAGATAAATGTGTAGGGCAGAATAATATTTCAATCGATATACAATATTAAGTAGGCAATTAGATCGAAGCAAAAAGGAGCCGAACAATATCGTGGGGGAATGGGGGAGGGGGATAAAAGTATTTTGAAACAATTAATTCATGACAGGAAGGATCCTTTGAGGCTCTATTTGTTGACATTTTGCATTTTTTTTCCATTTATTTGCATAAAAATTCATGAAATCAATTCCAAGTATAAGAATAAAGGATTATCATAAAAAAATTGGTTCATAAAAAATGGGAAATGAATATCATTAAATTATGTTGGTTATACTTTTCGATTGACGCCATTTACATTTTACATACAAACAACATACAAACACGATTTTCATTGCACTATTGCAATTTTATGAACTGAACGAAATATGGTAAACATTCGTGACATAACAATTCGTTAAAATGCCTCGCATCGTAAACCGAACCACCACCCACCAGCCTCCCACCCACATAACAGTTGTTCTCATAAAGTATTTTATGATTTCCCTATCCGCATGATGTAGAATTCACACGCGCCCAGCATTGTTCAACATTTAATTATCTAAGAGATGAATGAATTTACACTGGGGATGACTGGTGTGATAAAGTGGGTGGTTGAAAGGGGGAAGGGGGGTGGGATGGTTACAAGCTGAATGTATTCCGTTGAACAATGTTAGTTCATGAACATTTGAGTTGTTGCACCGAAATAACCGCTCTGTTTGTATAGTAATTTCATTTAAGTTTTGTCATGCATTTGCCATAAAGCGAACCCCCACCCTTCCCCCAACCCCCTCGTCTGTTGCCGCATTTTCAACATTGTTTCCTTCGTTGTTAAATTATAAATTGCCATTTATTGGCAATTTTTCTTTATGGAAAACAAACATATTATCTCAGTTTTCCATGCGCCAACTCGTTCATTGTCCTTTTGTGGACATTAACGGCGAACTAATTTTCAATTTTTCATGAATTTAAAATAATTACAGCACATAAAGGGATTGTTTTTTTTCGTTTTTGTTTCAAGTAAATAGCAATTCATTTTTATTTTGCTGTCAAAAGAACGCTACGCTAAGTCACAAAGCAACAGATAGAGTTTCCTATTATTAATGCAGCTGCTCTAATTGAGTTAAGTAGAGACTTGCAAGGACATTTCCAGGATATTTGAATTTTTTATGAGAATCTTGACTTGATGTTGAACATGAATTCGCCCCGTAAAGATTTAAGTTAGTTGACAATGTTTACTTGTCGTGCTAGGAGAAAGAATTTGTCGTGAAACGTTATGAATAATAAATTTTTAATAGCGACTATATGTTTGAAAATGAATTTCTTGTCGAGAAATGTTCGTGCGAATTTCTTAGGTCATCGTTTAGTTCCGTTACAACAGGTTTAGTACGACATTCGTATATTATTTAGGTCGAACCTTTATGTTGTTAAGGATAATCGTATTTTTTTTTTTCGTTAATTTCCATTGATATCATTGTTTTTTTTTTACATAATTAATTACCATAACTTATTTATAGCAATTTTATTAACAAATTTCTAATACAAATATAACTCTTTTCCCTCGTTTTCTCGTATACTGCTTACCATTCCCCAACCTCACACAATGCAAAACTTTGGACACTAACCAGCCGACGGTAAGATTTTACACTTTCAACTGTATTTTATTTATGCTAAAACATAAATTAAAATTATATTCCTAATTGACTTAATATAAATTATTAATTATTAATCTATATATAAACAATGAATTATTTTTAAGTGCAGTTAACGATGAATTTAGGTTTCACCCGAATTTTAGTTTGGTTGTTGATCGTTTACAATGCCGTTTGTTTAATAGCGTTTTTTTCTTGTTAAACCACGAATTTCGTTATAATTTTTCGAGAAAAACATATTCAATTACACAATTCGAAATATTTCTGTTGAACAACAAATGTTTCTGTTACTGTTTGTATACAATTTACTTGTGTGTATGTTGACGCTGCAAATCGAACGCCCTTTTTTCTTCCAACAATAAAATAACAACCCTCTCACCCCCCCTCATCCTCTTCGCGTGCGTATGTTTGTGACGATGTAACTACAGTGAACGAGTATCGCGACAAATTCGATGGAACGCATTTACTAACATAAGTATACATAAGCATAATAATACGGTTTTTATGTTCAAAAGTCCATCAGCTATGACCGGCCGGGTGGCTGGATGGGGGGATGTTGAAGGAATTTCGACCCACAAGGTTGACATCTTGTGGCTAATTCGATAAATGTGTTTTTCCGTTGATAACGTTTTATACATTTGAGCCATCCATTACCGTGTACTTTGCCTTGTTAATTTACTGTCGTAACCGTAAATGTAAATCAATTACAGTAATCAAATTGAAACGAAAACCAGAGAAACAGCAGAAAAGTGATTTTTAATAGTTTTTCTGTCGCTAATTTCATACACAAAACCAAATCAATTAATTGCAACGGAAAAGTACTTCACGATAAAACAACACTTAAAGGTAAACAAACATAAAATTTTTGTTGACTCCTGAATTGCATGAAAATTTATTACAATATGAACGAAAAAAAAAGTATTACGATAATGCCAGTGGCAATTTAACATAACCGCAATATAATTGTACATAACCTCAATTATACTTATGTCTCGTCTATTGATATTGGATTTGGTGTATAATTTGAAATTGAAAATGCTTTATCGTGAAAAGTCGGGTTTTTCTTTTGGCATGTTGGCTCTGCAAATTGATTATTTTAGCTGGCATAAACACGAAACTGTAATGTGAAATGTGTTTACTTCATTCATTCGTAATGAATATTGTACATAAAAACAAAAACCCAAAAAAAAAAAAAAACAGCAAACATATAAGATCGGAATGACTGAGTTTTGGTGTTTTAGCTCATTTAAATGTCATTGTGCCATCAATTTGTTAAATCATTGTCACATAAATCATCTTCATACTGTTGCATAATTAATGTTGTAATATTTGCTTCTTGTATTGCATAAATTTTGATGTGAATATTCAATTTGTAAAAAAGGTTTTACGCAAGTTTCGTACCCATTTATTTCGATGAGATTCATTGAAACATGCGTTTTTTGACAGCAAATTTGATTTTTGTTGTTAATGAATTTGGAAATTTCTAAAAAACAAATGCTGGTTGCCAAGTAGTTTTATGAGCGATTAATCAGCTAAATAAATAATAATAATTAAAAAAAAAAAAACACCTAATTATGTAAATCACCAATATGCATACACACGTAAAACAAAATTGTTTGAACGAAACAAAACAATTTTCATTTGCAGTCGGAACGCCAAACATACACACAAATATTTTGTAAAATACCTAATAAAAAAAAAAAAAATTACTGAAAAATACATAAAAATCGATCACACAACAAGTACAGTTGCAACCTAGTTGACATCGTTAATCTGAACTCACACAGACGCAATACACGCACACGACTAAAGTTATTTCATTGAAAATAACCGTTTATTTTAATCATATTTTCCGTTAATTGCTGATAATTTATACCAAAATTTGTTTAATGAAAATTTTTCGATTTTAGCCATTTTTTGCGATATGTTTTGTTTCTTTATGTTACCCGTCACATTCGATGTTGATTTCACAAAAGCGTTTTTATGTTTTCTGACGGCATTTCGTTTCAGTCATTATGTTTTTGTATTGAATCTTAAATTTTTCATTTTTTCGTGTCAAATAATTACCGATTTTCAAACAAATCATGTTTATCACGAAACAACATTGAAATTAACATAATTTTATGTATAAGAAGTTGTTGTCAAAATTTCTACAAAAACATTATTATAATATTATTATACGCCATTTAATTACAAGTTAAAAGCTTTTCATCAGTTTGCAGCGTTTATTGTAATACAAAATTCAGATCCTTTTTTACCGAATTATTCATTTAATGGTTGCCAATTTTTCTATAACTATAATCAACTAAATATTTTTCATATTTCCATTTTTATAATCTTCACATATTTATGTACTGTTTCAGTTCTCTGTCTCCCTATTTCTCTCTCGCTGTTTTTCCTATACATACTTTTAATGTTTTTTACTCTGTGGACGCTCCGCACTTCATTTCAGTTGTTTCCGTTTTTATTCTGTTTAAATTTTATTTCGTTAAACTTTATTTTGTTCAGATAAATACACACAACTAATTTTGTTAATAAATTTCTTCTTCTCAATATTGTACAAAATACAGTTTTTACACACTTTTTGCCTTTATTCTGCTCTAACTTTAAATATAACTTTTATTACGCTTCAGTTCCGATTTGTTCGCAAGAACCTCTTTTACCATAATTTTTATCCTTTCTTTTTAAATTAATCTATCTCTGTCACTAACTACTACCGATAAAGAAGAAGAAGAAGGTGATGAAAAACAAACGCTAAATGCAACTGAACGTATCTGTTACTTTATGTTGCTATAATGAGGGAAATGTCCATTTAAATGGTATTAAACAACAATTCTTTACAAAAAAAAACATATCTAATTCAGCAATTAACGCCATCTATACGTCAACTATTTAAAACCGTTTTTTTTTTTGGTAAATATTGAAACAGCAAGTTAGTGTCGTAATTAAACATTTTAACTGAATTTAAAAAAATAAAAAATAAAACCATCTCCATCCCCAACTGCGATAAAGTAACGTTAATAAAAAGTACCGTTAGTTCTGTTTTAACCTCATTCAATATGCAATATTCATTCTACACTGCAATGCAAATATTTCGAGTTCCATCAGAAAACATTAATCATATATCGATTGAATGGCGATATAAAAAATTCAATAAAAAAAAACCGGCAAAATCGGCCGCTTAAATGCGATTTATTTGCACTCAGAATGATGAATTCAATCCGATTTTATTGCAGTAATGGCATTTATAGTAATTAATTAACATAATTAGAAATACATATAATTAATCAACTGAAGTTGAGTCCTTCAGCGGTACAACCCTCCCCCCCAAATGAATTGCGAACCCCCCCTAAACACTACATTCGATTTAGTTGATTTTTAGATATTTTTATTTGACGACAATTCTGTTGTAGGAAAATAAAATATGAAAAATATTGTGTTTAAATAACTCCATTTGACTAACAAAATTAACATAAGCCATTCATGTCAATTATTTTAGCAATTACCAAATTTTCTTTGCTGAACAAGTTTTCGTTTACATGTGTTCATAACTTATCATTTTCGAAAGTACAAAATATCCAAAGTTTAATTATAGCGACGTCAACATATTTATATATGAATAGAAAATATATTTTTTATAAAAATGAAACAGACAAAACAAAACAACAAATTCACTGCTGCTGCGTATTTTAATTTCACAATATCGTTTATTCGCCATCTAAGTATTCATAAAGAAATTAGAAATTATAATAGTTTTTAATTATGAACTTTTAAAATAAGTAACAAACAAAACAAAAAAATCATCAAACAAAATGTTTAACCTAAACAAAAAACTTATATCATTTATTTTATTTGAAACTTTTACAATATTCAATTATTTATTTATTGTTTTTTCTTTTTTCTCTTTTTTGTGCTCGTTTGAACGAATTCAAAATCAAACTCCCACTGACCAAAAAAAAAACAAAAAAAAAAAAAACTATGAATGAACCAAAAATGCCAAAACAAACAAACCCGTTGCGAATAAAATTTATGGAATTCGAATCAACGCGACCGCACATAAAATGAACCAATAAAAATCCTACGAAAAAAAAACGTACAAATATGAATTCAAAATGAAAAACGAAAAATATATACAGTCAAACAGAAAATCGTTGTAGCTCCAAAAAAAACTGGTAAGTTTGGAGTTGATGAAGTTGAAAAAATCGCAATTAAAAGTAAACCAATTAAAATAATTTTTAAAGCAATGCCGATTGAGTGGAGTTTTTATTTTTACTGATTGAACATTTTCCGTTATCGTTTTAGTTTCCATTTTCTAATATTTTTTTTTCTGTTTTTCGTTTATTTTACTTTTGCAATTACTGTTATGTTGTTCATGTCCTTTTTGTTTGCAAGAAAATGGTGAACAAAATACGTCTGGGTGTTTTAATTTGTTTTTTCCAATAATAACTATTTATTTTAATCTAAGTGGTTTTATTTTTAAAGACATTTCAAATCTAAATATTGTGTAAAATGTTTCCAACAAAAAATGAAACACAAATTCGCAACCGAACAAAAACCGCCTTGATTGACTTCACTATATAAAACATAAATTTAGTTATTAATGTTCTAGCTCGTTATTAGAATCGCACTAACTTCAGTTAAGTCGAGTTGTTATGTTGATAAATGATGGGTCGAACATAATTCGTTATGTGAAATGGGAGACTTGTGATCGGACCAACATTTTTTTGGCTGTCACAACCGCCGTCACTGGCTCAAAACAAAACATTCGTTGTCAATTCAAAATTTCACGACCCTTATCATTGGCAGCAAATCAACAATTCAAAAAACGGCTCGCGAAAATACCGTAATTTCGTCACACCAACATTAACACAATTCACGTTTACTGTTACATACAAAAAAAAATACACACACAAATACATGATTTACATATTAATTCAAAAAAAATGAAAAATAAAAATTATTTTCATATTTTTAACTGTTTCGAGAGCATAAAGCAATTATGTTTTGTGTGTACAAATTTTGCTGCTTTGTGTGTGTGTTTCTCATTTGCTGCTGCAGCTAAAATTACAAAAAAATTTATCCGATAAAATGCGCTATTTTTTTTTTCTACAATTAGCAAACTAGCGCTACATAACCTAAAATAAAAATGGTGGTTTAAATTAAGAGCGTGTTGATTTTGCGTTTGTTTTATTTTAATGCCTTTTTGAATTTGTTCAATGAAATTCTATGATTTATGTTTGTGTTTCTTTTTTCGAAAATACATGAGTTCTGTGAAGTATGGCAAATCGATATGGAAAATTGTGTGTTGATTGATGGTCAATTTATCCGCATCGTGTTTTCTATTCGAAATGCGCAAGAACTTTGGGCCTAATGGTTTGGTTTGTTTCTTTTTGTTTGTTCTTTTTATAAATTTAATTTTTTTTTGTGTTTTATTTTTTTCCGCGCGCCACTGCTAAGCAGCAGCACCTAAAAAAAATAAAAACGGTTGCCCACTTGTAGGAGAAGAGGGTTGGATCGAGCACAGTTGAAATTTGTTTTTATATATTTTATCGCTTCGTTCGTTTGATTGTTCTGTTAAATAAATTAATTGCTTTCCAAAAAAAAAATAACAGAATTCAGATTTTGTTCTGGTATTAGAAAATTTGGTTTTACAATTTTTAATCCGTAAATTTATATACACAATTTTTCGTATATTCAATTAATGGCAAACTAACTACAATTTAAAAATATATTGTTTTTAATGTTTTTACATTTATTTTTATAGACATTTTATACTTAGTGAAATGAAAATGACTGCTTTAATAAAATCGTGTTTAATTTATTGTTAAGGAAAACTATGTTTTTCACACTGAGTAATATAATTGTACTCAAAAAAAAAACAACAAAGAGTTAAAAATTAAATAATTAAAAAAAAAACTAAAAATAAATTAAACATATTAATGAACCGCGTTATAGATTTTATGTTAAAAATGGATGGAAAACACAATATTAGCTAATTGCTTATTTAAGTTACCTAAATAGATATATATATATATATAATTGTATAGTTAATTTTTTATAAAAAAATATATATTTATTTAGTTAATAACCTGCTACATTTGTATCTGTTACCAGTTTAATAGAGTAGAAGCTGTTTAACTCGTATTAGATTACAGATTACAGGGTGATTTAATCTAAAATTCTATTTAATTTTTTGAATCAAAAAATGCCCGTTTTGAAACAACAATTAAGTCACCCTGTTAAACCACGCAACAACAAAGCCGTTTTTATATAATTAGCACAACTAATCCATACATCTATATATACCTTAATTTGCTGTTACAATTTTCTACGCGCATTTTGCTGCGTATTTGTTTTCTTTTACATTGTTTATGTACAATTTATTAAAAAATAGTGTTTTAGTGCCAATTAACAAATATATTAACAAAATATTTATAGAAAAAAACAACACATTCCCAAATGAAAAATATTTTACAAAAAAACAAAAAAAAACCGTTCAAATAATAATAATCGAAAAGCACAAAAATGCTTTCTCCATCTCACAATAATCTATTACTTATTGGTCTACAAGTATAATTTATTTTTTTTTCTCTCTCTCTCTCTCTCTTTTTCCTTATAAACAATTTCTCCCACAAATTATGAAAACGCAAAAAACCTGCAATCAACCAACTGAACCACAACCTCAACTGCCTCACACCAACTCACCTGTTTTGTGGAATTTAAAAACTAAAAATTATTGACAAAATCGCATTTCAACTGCATCCCGACACTCGTCATTGAATCGACGCTATTCCGAATTTGCTCGAAATCAACGACAACAAACTACAACTACAACATCAACAACAACCACCACCACCAACCAACACCACAATTCACCATACTCACCACAAAACATTTTACTCTCGTTTTTTGGCACCTGAACACACGATACTTTAAATTTGTTTTTCTTGTTTTGTTTCAATATTGTCAATATTGAAAAAATATTAATTGACACACTGACACACACGTACCTCACCTCAAACATTTGCTCTTTGTGTGTTTCAAATCCTTCATATGTGAATACAAACACATGGTGTGTGTGTGTAAATGCCCACAAATTGAATCGATTCAACGCGTGCTATTGAAATGACTGTTACTTGTGTAATTTAAACGGACGCTTGGTTACATTTTTTTTTGTGTATTTGTTAAATTAATTTTATTTTTGTTAAATTTTGAATTGACGAAAACAAAACAAATTTTTTGGGTTTTTAATATTTTGTTTCTTGGAAAAATAACGAATTTCGTTGATTATTTAAACAAAAAAATTTGAATTTGCATCTAAAAACAAACAAAATTAAACTATTTTTTTTTTAAATAAAAAACAAATAAAAAAAACAAACAAACAAAATAACCGATGCTGATGACGATCGTGTGTTTCTCATAAAACGATGAACAAATTTGTATTTCTCGGTGGGGCGGGGATTATTATTGTGCCGATTTATAATAATAAATCTCCTATCCAACAACCCTCACACACAAATTGGTCTCTCGATTGATTAACAATTCTGCACCCTTCACCATGTTATGCCATGTTAAATAACAAATTACGGTAAGTAAAAATATTGCCAAAAAAGCAACATTAAAAATAACAGTTTTTTGTTTTGTTTTTATATACGTTTTGTAAACATTTTGTAATCCCAAGTAAAAAATTAGGAGAAAAGGAATTGCAAGTTTTTTTTATTGTTTTAAAACACAAATAAAAAAATAAAAAAACACGAAAAAGTTGTTCCCACTATATCTAATGTTGTTTACCGTTACATTTTAATGTTTTCGGTTTGTGTTTTTTTTTTTGATCTTTATCCGCCCTCTACCCCATTGTTTATACATATATATATTCTATACATAAATATTTTGTTTCATAAACACATCCGACTCCCCGAATGACCCGTGTTTTTTACAACCACACCCCCCACCCTCTTGTATTATGTTTAAAAAAAACTAGTAACTATTGAAACATTAGCGTGTAAGGACTCCTGTAAACATCCTGCTCATGCACAAATAGCCTCTCACAACTTTGTGATAATAAATTCTATCTGTCAAAATGAATGCTTCCCCTAACTCTCTATGTTCTTTTTATGTCGCTGTTTAAATGTGTTTGTCCTCAGATTCAATAGCTTTAACAATATTTGATGATAATTTTTAAATTATATATCACGACAACTGTCACTATCTGTCATAGAAAGCCAATTCTTCAATCCTTATTCTATACCCTTGACCGTATTAAAGCACATTTTTACGTATTACTTTTTATAACCTTCACTTCTTCTTCGATGTATATCGATGTCAGGAAAATTTCTTACTTTATTTTCGTATCTTTGAATGCCTGGGAATTTGTAGTTAAACCGGTTTTTCGTAAATAGTTGTTGTCGTAAAAAATTTGTGATGAATTTTTATACAACTTTTTGTTACGAACAATTGTTTTACGATGAATTGGAGACGTACATAAATTAACGTCTTTATGACTGATTTTTCGGCAGTGTCAACTGACTCCTAATTATTTTCAATCATCTTCGGCTCTCAGTCCTTTTCACATCAATCAAATTTATCATTTGATTTGTTTTCATTTCTTCAACAATTGCAAATTAACTAATCTGACTCGATGAATTGTAGCTAATATCAAATGTTTGTAGTGATTTTCTGTTGAATATATGATTTTGTACCCATTGGCCGTTATTTGAATGAAACATGCATGTTTGAATGCGGCCGTTTACCAACGAAACAAGAATAAAACAAAAAGTCCTAAAGTCTATAGTGACGAGACTTAGTCAAAACAGCAAACACAAAAAATTGAATTAAAAAAAAAAAAAAATGGAAAAAAAAACACAAAAAACTGAGATGAATTTATGGCCTATAGCGATTGGGTGTTGGCACACAATTTGCATTTTTTTTTTAGCGTGTAGTTTAGTGTAGCTACTTTTTTATGGAGCTTTGTTAAAAAAATAAAAAAAAATTGTATGGACGCAAATATCCCTGGAGAATCGGTTCCTTAAAACAGACTACATTTTTATTTATTCACTCAACAACAACAACAAAGAGAACAGAAAAACTTTCAAGGTCAAAATTCGTAAAAGAACATTCAATTTATTTAACATACAAAGTCTCAACATGTCGAAGGAATCATAAATTGTTATTTGTACTAAGAGCATAGTTCTTTTCAATGTTTAGGTGACTTTGTTTTGCATTAAATGTTGCGTTATTGTTTCTACATGAGTTATGATTAAATTACATAAAGTCTTGGAGCACTTAATTCCAATGAAGAAGGTTAGCTACTACATTTATCTATACTATTTACTCGTTTTTAATGTTTAAATCTCACAGACACACACATACATTAACACTAATCTCAATAGAGACAATTGCTCAATAGACGATCCTTGTTTTGAGAGGATTTGTCTATATATTCTGAAAGTAAGTAGTTTTTACCCAGCATGACAGTTTCTTTATTTTCGATTTTTATCTGGTGAATTTGTTCGCCAAAAAAATCTTGATTTCAAACTCTTTCTCTCTCTCTCTCTCTCTCTCTTTCCTTCTCTGTTTATCTACTTTTCTACTAATCTCTTTTAACTCTCTCTCTCTCTCTCTCTCTCTCTCTCTATCTCGCTCATTAAATCGAAATATCTCCATCTCAACTTGTATAATCGTAGTTGCATTTTGACTAATGTTGCAGCACCGAATGGCATGATCAGTGATCACCCTGGTTAATTTAAGCCAGCTTTATTTTATTTTTCTCAGTGTTCTGCATCCTTGACTGAAGCGCTTAATTTGCCTGTATTTATGCTAATCTCCACAATTATTTGCTTGCTTTCTGTATGCATTTACTTAGTTGTCTGTTGCTGAGTAGATAATAGATTTCAGTAAATTAACTGAACAGCCGCCGTTTTCTTATGTTTCCACAAAGTCCTTTTGTTTTTAAGTCAAATTTCACAGTTGTTCTCTTCTGTTGTCTTTATCAGTTGTTTCACGTATCTTAATATTTCGTCTTCAGTTTAGGACGAATTGTCTTTTGTGCAGGAGACCACTTAAAAAAAAAAAATTTATACACAACAAATTAGAAAAAGAACAGCAACAACAAAGTCCGTTTGAAAATATATTGCAATTTTGTTTTCTTGACTTCCTTTTTTTTTTTTTTATTAATTAAAACCCAAAAAAAAAATAGATCACCAAATGTAGCCAAATAAAAGAAAACTGTGTTTTAGCGGCTATTTAATCAATTCGTCTCAATACAATTTAAAGGTAATGCAGCTAACCTGCGCAAGGAAGTGATCCGCAACAAGATTCGCGCCATTGGAAAAATGGCCCGCGTGTTCTCAGTTCTTAGGTAAGTCAGTCGTTCAATGAATTGCTTTTTGTGTTTAAATATTTAATGTAACCATGGTTATTAAAAAAAAAAAAAAATTTCATTTTCTTGTGCAGAGAGGAATCCGAGTCCGTGCTGCAGCTGAAAGGTCTTACGCCAACCGGTGCTTTGCCGCTGGGAGCACTATCTGGTGGAAAGACGTCCCTGAAAAATGGTTTGGATAATTTACATTGTTTACAGACGCTTTTTATGATTTGTATTTCTTTACGAAATTTTGCTATTCTTTTCTGTGGCCCTGGATATGTTTTTACTCCTCCTTTAACTAATTGCACTGCTATAAAAATCAGGGTTGCCGGGCGAATTGTCCTCAAATGCCAACACTACATCCTCTACCACCTTCCTGGATCGTGAGCCGATCGAATTCGATGATTTTGATACGGACTCCGATTAACAAAAAAAAAAACAAAACAAAAATAAACTAAACTGTTTGCACTACAAAACCACAAAATACCCAACTGCACGAGATTCTTTATGTTTGCTAATCGTTTGCACGTTTCTTTTTTAAAACAAAATAAAAAATAAATGGTTTGCGCAACGGAATAGTGGCGCCCTCTATGGCAGTTCTATCATTTATTGTAATTTTATTATTTGCTTGATAAATGTATACAATCGATGTACAGTTATACTGGCCAGGTGTGCAGGGATTTAGGACTTTGGTCTGCTAGTCTTGGGCTACTAACTTTTTGCATGCTTTTTGTTTTGATACTTAACAGTGAATTTATTAGTTTTTAAAATATTAAAATTTTATGTTATACTCAGATTTACACTAACTATTATAGCTAGCTATTACAATATGATTTAGTAAATATTTTAGAAAAGCTTACGTTAACGCATATCAATAAAAAAAAAAACAAAAACAAAACAGAAACTGCACGAAAATGCCTTTCTTTTTACAGTCCGTCCAGTGGTGCCAATATAAATGTTTGTTTTTTGTGTAATCTTGCGTCTTTAAGACGCTTTATAAGATACTGCAATTGTTTTCAGGTTTTCGTTGTTTGTTTGCATTGCACTTGTTGTCCAATTTTAAATCCAAAATCATCAATCAAAGTTTTCAGCTATGCGAGCCGTTTCGGTTCAATATCTGGCGACCCTGATTTATATAATTAATTTAACTTTGCTTACATAAATGCCCATCAAATGTACATATTGAATCGCTCACTCATTAATTGTGAATATATGTTTCATTTCAATGTGATTGTTTGCTTGTTCGACGATGCTCAGCACTCCAGGGATTCTCGCCCAACCACAAAATCACATCGTTTGCTGAAGCAAAGGGCCTGGACGCGATCAATGAGCGCATGCCACCCCGAAAGGATGCACCCCCTACACCAAGCGAGGACACCAAGAGCGGCGTCGCCATTATCGATAACAGTCATTCATCGTGAATATAATCTATATAACGAATTTCATTAAAAATATTAAATTTAAACAAACAAAATAAAAACATATACATACATGCAGATAATATTAAATAATTACAAACATTAAAAAAAAAATCACAAAAACTTAATTAAAAAAGCATTAAAAAGTAAAAAAAAAATCAAATGGTTAAAAATAAGAACATGAACTTCTGTCTCTCTATCTCTCTCTCTCTCTCTTTCTCTCCCTATCTCTCTTCCTCTCTCTCTTATCACAATAATACTTAATTTTATTCTGTGTTTGAGATAACTTTCGAGAAGTTTTTATGCGAGCAAAACAAAACTATTGTAAGAAAAAGTTGTATTTTAAAGTTTTTTTTTTTCTTTCAAATTAAAATTTGTTGTAATTTTTTTCTCGATAGGCAAAGCTAACTTTACTTTTTTATATAATTTTTACTAACTATTATGTAAAGACATTTTTAATTGTGTCCTATGCAAACAGAGAAACGCAAATGTGTGTATATTGAAATGTAAAATTGTTCAAAATATAAATACTTAAAATTGTAATACGTGTAATATTGAAAAAAAAATAATAATGGAGAAGTGAAAATCCTTTTAAATGCTAAAGCAAATTTAATTAATAGTAATAATGATTATATTTTTCTAATAATAATAAATAAAAACATTCAATGCATATTATATACAAATGCGCACTCGCAATCATTTATGTTCTACCGTTGTTTGTTTACCGTTGAAAAAAAAAATTAATTAATAAAAAGAAGTTATGCGATCTTTAAGTAGCCACAAAAGAAAGTCGTACAGAATGCAACCGTTGGAGGCAAAATACCTAAAATCAGTTGAAGAAAGAACCAATTCACAATCTCTAAATGTAAAAATAACCTCAAAGTAATTGAAAATTCTAAACGGTTACTCAATGTGTACTTGTAATTTAACGTTAGCATAATAATGAAGCGCTTCAAGACATATCCAATTGCAATCTTTCAAGGACAGTATATTATTAAACAATATAATAAATCGTTTCGATAATAACGAAAAATTAAAGAAATTAAAAAACACTTAAATGGGTGTAAATGTTAACACAAATTTTCAAATATAGATTGTAATTCGCTTAAATCGTTTAAATGGAGACAAGAAAAAAATATAAGACAAAAAAAAATGCAAAAAACTAAAAAAATGAGTAAAAAATGGTGAAATATGTCGGAAGGTGATGGCGGGAGCTTTAAAAGATCATCAGGTTAAATATTGTGTTAAGTTGATCGTTGCTACTATAAATGTACTAAATGTTCTAAAAAACGATGTTTAAGTCAAAATGTGTTCTAAATTAAACTAGCAAGAGAAATTTTGAAAGAGTTAAAAACAGCAATTAAATAGGGAAACAACTCCATTCATGTATGTACCTATAAAATATATTAAATGTCTGTCTGTATGTTCGTTCTGCTATACGATTTTATACTGAATGAAAAACTATATTTATTTACAAACTATTTTTAGAACACAAATTCACGACTCGCAATTCGTTCGTCGTGCATGTCGTTAATCATTAATCAATAATGTACATTTTGCTGCACCTAAAATGCATGAAGAATGCCTAAAACACACACACACATGAATGCCGCTAACGTCGACTTTGTGCTATGTTTTAATGTGTATGAGGCAAATGCAATCGTTTGCAATGCAATCTTTTGATTCAGTACAAAGCTGAGTACTGCTTCAGACTCTATAGAATATAGATGACTCTCTACAATTCGGTGCTGTTCTCTGTCTTAAATCCCACACTTTATCTTCCATAAATGTTTGTTTTATTGCTATTATTTGTAAAACATAAAAGAAGTGCATTGGTTGCAATTTTTCCTATGCTTTTTTTACTAGTTTAATTTTCTTTCATTTTTGTCACATTTTCGTCAACTTTTTCTAAAACATACACACATTTCTCTATTAATATGTATCAAAGGACATACATAAAACTGCATAAAATAAAGCAAATGCCTGACTTCCTGTTAAAATGTTTAATTATTATTTTTTAATTTAAATTCACACACATACACACAACTCTGTTCTAATCAATCACTTTTATTCACATGTCAATCCAAAACTCTCTTAATCTATCTCTCTCAAACTTTCTATCTCTGTATGTCTCTCTCTCCTTTTCTCTCTGTCTCTCTCTCCTCTCTCTACATATAGCCGCACTAATTTCTCTCCTGAAATCTCAGTCTCTAGGTGTCAATCAGCTTTCATAAGCAATAATAGCATTTAATTGAACGTGCGAATTAAAACAAATAACTCTTTGTGAAAGTATTTAAAGAAATATATATCTAAACATATATATTTATATATATATATGTAAATATATCAATATAATATATGAACAATCAAATATTTAATATATGTAAAAATAAATTGACACGATTTTTTTAAATAATTTAATTTTTCTCATGCATCCAACAAAAAAAAAATTATAAATAATTAAAAACTATTTGAATTCTTGCTAAACGGTGAGATTTTACAAAAACCAAATATTGAGAAAAAGAACACAAGAATCAGATGAATTGATGAAACCTTAACAAACAAAACCCACACACATTATGTGCATTAAGAAGATGTGTATGTGTATATACGTGTATCAAAAGTGCACTTTTGGATGTGTTTGTGTCGTACAATTTTCCAGAACCTAAGAATATTTGTTAAATGTGGGTTAGGTAAACTAAAATGATAAAACAAACAAAAAATACATTTAAAAAAGCGCAAACCAACAAAAAATTCAATCAATGATGATAAAAAAAAAAAAAAACGGATACCATCATAATTTAAATTAATATTATTAAATTGTAAAGTTAGGAATTGCGGTATGTTAGTCAAATTCTAAAAAAAAAAACACAAAAAAGCTCTCGACTTAACAAGCTCTATAAGAATGTTTCTCCGAAGCCTGTAAATAAGAGATTAACTAATTCTAAAGAAAAGGACACACAAAGAACGACACACTTAATTCTATGAAATCGTTTATACTTCGTATCGACTAGCATTTTTATCCTCCATTCTTAATGTACTGTAAATACCAAAATGACAGCATCATTCATCCATCGTGAATGTCATTTTGAAACGGACGGATGTTGTGGATGCGAGATCAGCACTGCCACGTGGCGGTCCCACACTTACAATTCTCTACCCAACAAAAAGAAAAGAAATCAGTCGACCAGGGGCGTACTGATTAAAAGTCCATTTCAGTCAATTGCAATTTTTCAATAAGATCAGGCTCAATAAATCTATGATTATTCTATGCTCGTTCACTGATTCATTTTTTTCTTTTGTTTTTTTTTTTAAGAAACTTTTTTTGTTTTCAACAACATTTTAACCTTCTAACTGCGTATTTCAAATGAGTTTTTGCATTTTATGTCCTAAGTTTAATTAAATGTAATTTAATTATAATTTAAAACCATTACGTGTAATTTTAATGGCGATCTAATTTAATTATTGTACTTACAAACATTTTGCGTTTTTTGTTTATAAATTAAACTTAATTTCTATATATTTGTTATTGAATAATAGCGTCCATTAAATATTTATTTAGATTTGTAAGTGAGTCCTGTTTTAGTTTTTGGGTCAGTCTGCCGGCCATTTGAGTTGGTTTATTTGTATAATTATGATTTTAGCTCGTTGATGGTTAATTAGTTTGTATTTGTTATGCGTTTAATTGGGTGAAATTAAACTTCATTTTCAACAAACAAAACAACGTTTTTTAAGAATATAAGTAAAACATAAAAGAGAAAAGAAACAATACATAAAAGCCTGATAAAGAGTTTCATTTACAACAAAGTGAATAAAAGTCTTTCTGCATTGTGATTCAATAAAAACAAATATTTTAAATGAAAAATGCCTCTGCCAAAAGATCAATCACCCTACGACCCTGTCGTATCGCTGCTACATATTTATGATGCCCTATTCAATTTCTTAAACGCTTTGGCTACAAATAACAAACCAACAAACTTCTTCTTACACTCGATCTCAAGACAGAACTCGTGTTCAAACTGCAAATTACGAGATGTTTTTCAGCCACTTTCAAGTTCGTATCTTTGTGGAACGGCCGTCTGAGTCAGATTTCAACTTCAAACAAAAATTAATTCAAATTTCCTTGTCTTCTTCTTTTTTTTTTTTTCATTTTTGCTGTCAAATATCCTCCACGTATCGGTTGGAAATTCGGACTATCAAATAAATGTATAGGCGATTAAATACCATGAATGCAGAAACACGAAAAAAATTAAAATTTATACACTTAAATGTACTTTAATTACCAGTCAAATGGTTAAGTCATCATAAATTTAAAAATATATATAAAAAGTAAATAAAATAAATAATATGGCGTAAGTTGTTTGGAGAGAAAAAACAAAGCAAATCATTAAAAATAAAACGAAAATATAGGAAATATATTTAAACAAAAAAAAAAAGAAGAAACATAACACTATTAAATAAATGAATGAAATAAAAAATAAAAAAACATCATAAAATATGTATATGTAATAATTATTTGACTATATACAAATTATACTGCTAAATTTTCAATAACTTCCTTCTAACAAGAAAATAATATAAAAGAAAAAAAAAACAGAAAATAAATAAGTTAAAATAAATTGAAAGTACATGAAAAGAACGAAAAAAAACAATGATTGAAGTGAGAGTTACAAAAAAGTAAACAAAAATTATGCAATGCACGTGTTTCTATTAAATATTAAATACAACAAAAAACAAGCAAAACAAAAAACCTATATATAAAACATATAAATTATATATACAAATAAATAAAAATAATTATCAAAAAATAAATTAAAATTTAACTTAAATAAATAAAAGAAAATTTATACATAAAAATTTTATTAAATTTAATATAAACATAAATATGTAACTTATAGAACATTTCGAATTGTGAATGAATTTATGATTATTACTTGAAAATTATTTGAACAAAAAAACAAAAAACAAAACAAAAACAAACAAAAAGGAAAAAAGTTAAACATCAAATTTAAAACATTTTAAATTTTAATTACTTATTGAATGTGTAAATTGTGGTCACTTAACTAAAATATGTTGAAAGAGCAAATCTATGATGCCTCAATGAATCACTGTACTAAAAATTTGTTCTAAATTGAAAATCGCAAGATCAAAGACACTGAAATTAGGAGTGGTTCTTTTCAAACAAGATAACAGACGTTTAAAAATTGTTTATTTTTCGCCCGTAAAAAAGCTCCACTTTAATTGTTAAATTAAACAAAAGAATCATAAGAAAGCGAGACACGCGTTCACCGATCACAGAAACACTTTAAAAAGGGAGAGTGTAATTGAGATTGTTGTCAAAAGAGAGTAGGAAATTAGAATGATAGGCGTCCGTACACGCATGTAACCCCCCCGCCCCCCTTCATCAAAGTACCAGCGCGCCCACATTGAGTACTAAAACTTCTATTGTACTAAATATGTTTTTAAAAAACGCTTTTTATGTATGGTTCTCATGTGCCATTTGTTTAAGTACAGTCGTTTGTGTAAATTTGTCAGTTTAGTACTCGTACACATCACTGTGACGTTTTGGTGCAGTTATGCGCTTAAGTCATCCATTGAACTTGTGGAAAGATTTGTTTGCACATGTTTAGTACAGTATTTAAGTACTAAACAAACATTTATGACAAGGCTTTCATGGAACGTGCCGTTGAATCTCATCAGTCAAGCAAACGACACGCAATCCTTCCCAATGAATCTGTTTTTCAGTCATTTGTCCTCATATTTACGAACAGTTCGCTAATCTAGACACATTTACACACACACACACACACACACACACATACATATGATTTCTATAATTTATTTACTTAAATGAAAATTTATGTATATTTTATTTCCTAGTTGTTTAACATATTTTCTTTAATTTTTACTTGGATCTAAATCCAATAGGTGTTATGTTAATGAAACAAACTAAAACAAATCGATAAAAACAATTATTTGCAAATAATTATAGGTTTATAATTACACAACTGTTTCGTTTATTAATTATAATTATAATTATTACTGGAATGTGCAACATATCGTTTAATTAAGATTAAAAGAAATGAGAAAACACGTCTTTTGTTCAATTTCTTTAGTTTTACTTTTTTTGACTAAGTTTTAAGGTAACCATTTTCAATTTTAGTTCTTTATGTTCATTAGATTCATTTTGTAATTTTCTTTGTGTTTTATTGTTTTGCTCATACATACATATATAAGTATATATATTATCATATTTTATGTAAATATATGCATATAATGTATGCACATAAATCTTTTATTCTTTTTTATAAAAAAAAAAACAAACTATTTTTAAAGAAAAACTATTTGATTTTGTAATTTAATTAAAACAATGTTTAAATAAAATTGGTTGTTATTATTTTGTGATTGATCTCTGATTTTCATTGGTGCGGCCTTTAAGCAAAAAAACGTTTAGTACTAAAATTAATGAGCGGCCATGTACAATTTTCTTTCAGTTCAATCATTGACAATTTAGTGATGTCCTTCAGTACTTCTGATCCTTCACTATTGCCGCTTTTCCCTAGCATTTAATTAATTTGGTTTTAATTTTTAATTTTTAATTTTTTTTATTTGTTTGCTATTTGAAATTAATGCGCAACTTCGTGGTACATTTCGTGAGTGTAGGGGTAATGTGATCTATAATCATAGAATTATTGAATTATTGAGAGCAACAAAAAACAAACAAACAAACAAAACAGATTAACAATGTTTTACTTTAAAATGCAATGGAGAATATTATATATAGTTATGAGAAGAAAGAAACACGGCCATTTGGCGTGCAAACGATGTTAAGGGAAATAAAACTAAAACCTAACAAAATCATGTGTACATATTTATATAGCGTAAAATAATTTAAAAAAATAAATAAAAAAATAATGAAAGCAGCAAAAACACACAAACAATTTCAACATAAACGACGAGAAAGACATTCTGAAAATACATTTGTTGTGCGAAAAAATTAAAACATTGAGTATGATAAGTAATTACAGCTGTATGAAAAACCAATTAATGAAATTGAGAAAAAAGGAAATGTCGTGGAAAAGTATACATAATAAAAAAAATTAAAATCACAAAATAAATCATTAAACAATTCTATGCCTTCTATTTCTTACTTTATACTGAATATATTTTAACATAAAACGTAATGTAATGATTTTAACTAAAAAAAAGCAAAAATGAATAAAAAAAAAAAACAACAAATTTAAAAAAGATAACAAAAAATTATTGATGACAAATTTAGCAAATGTTTCTATACAATTTGACAAAAAAAAAAAACAAAAATTAAGGGAAGAAAAACTTAACTGACAAAAATTTACCCATAACAACATTATACTAAAAAAAATTAAAAAATAAATAAATAAATATTATATTACATAAATTTAAGAAGTACCCAATTAATTAAAATGAATAAAAACAAAACAATTAAAATAATATTATCTCCACACCGTGATCTAATAATTAAATTAAATTTAAACAAATAATTAAATTATTTTACGTGTTCTCCTAATAAAACATAAAAAAAAAATGCAAATGATATCTGTGAAATGTTCTAGTAAAAAAAAAAAAAACAAAAAAAAAAAAATGAATTAAACATACTAAGAAACGAGATGACGCAATATTTGAAATGTGTGGGGTGGGGACTATGAATAACGCAACAAAATCGAAAAAAAAACAAAACTAACCTTGAGCCACATTCAAGGTCTGCCACTCTTTATTCTTACCATTCAGTTTGTCTCGTCGATGCCGAACCGCTCATCTGCTATTTGAGGCGAAGCAAAAGTCCTTTGCGCCACGCAAGGACATACAGCAACCGTTTAAGCATATTTTTTTTTTGTGTAAATTAATAGTGTTTTTCCTGTATTTTACTAATTTATTAAGAGACATCAATCATCAAGCAAAAACACAAAATTCAAATATGTTAAGGAGCAGAGCCATTTATTATGTACAATATATATTAAGGATGTGAGCTATTTTGCGGCTTGTGGCGCTTCCAAATATCCTTAATTAAGCAGCCATGAGATTCATTATTATAAAAACAAAACAAAAAAAATTCGCTCACTCAATCTCACTTTCTCTATTTACCCATTTTTACCCACTCACCCTTTCTCTCCCCCTCCCCTCCATTTTCTTAACGTAAATAAATATTTATCAGTCGATGTGTTTTTTTTATACTGAAAATTAACTAGATTTATTACAAAAAAAAAAAACAAAAACATATTAAATGAAGTTAAGACGCATACACAGAACAAAATATTTCTATCATCATTATGAAAACAAATTTCCAATGTCTTTGTCAACCAGAGTCAGACAAAACATAAAATTATGTATATTTACTGTTAGTTAAGCATTTAATTAATTAATATAATTCAACAAACAAACAAAATTCTTGTGCAGAGCCTTTTATTATTAAACGTTATACATCTTTAGCGTAATTTTTTGGCGGGTGAATTTTTTATCTTCAGACTCTTCCACCGTTATCCTACCCCCCCCCCCCCGCACCCACATATTTCATATCGTTTATATACGTTTTCTCAGCGTTGAATCACGAATTCTTATCACACAAATTTGATTAAAATACATAAATGCAAAAAAACAAAAAAAAAAAAACAAATACAAACTGCAAGTTTTTCAAATATATTTATTAAACAACAATTCGGTACTTAAATTCACACAATCGTCTATGGTTAGTTTTGCGGAAAAAATATATGCCGTTCGGTTAACCTAAAAACCAAAATTATGGAGATAAATGCAAACAAATTTGCCAGCAGCAACAGCAACAACAAAACAAAAACATCATTAAGATCAAAACAAAACAAAAAACAACCAACCAAAAATATTTGTGTGTTTGTGTGTGTGAAATATAAATAAAATGAAATGAAATGAAACATACATGAAATTAAATTTAAACCAAAAAAAAAAAGCTTAAAATTATTGAGAAACAAAATTATACATCTAAAAAAAAAACAAAAAAAAAATACAGCTATGCGAAATGAAAAATTACTAATGTTTTTATATGAAATTATTTCGATTTAATGTTGATTTTTGTTCAATAATTGAAATCATATATTTGAAATAAACTTTCCTAATTACTAAAAATAAGTATATCGTGGTTTTCTTAACATTTTTCCTTATTAGTTAGTAAGATTTACAGGACAATACGAGACAAAACTCTCTCTCAACTTATTGAAAATTTCGACGAATTTTTGTTTTACTTTTTTTAAGTTTTTCTAATTTTCAAGACAAGAATGACAAGATAAGAAACCTCTTAACATTTCTTACAGTTCATTTTCTTAATTATTATTCAACTCAATTTTTTCATCACCAGCTCAACTGACTTGGTGTTTTGTCGAAAATTTAGTTACAAATGCTCAAAGTCTAAGAGTTTATGTAGGAAAGTCTTAAAGACATACTTTTAGACAATTCCATTTCTGATTTGAGAAACATTTAAGTAGAACATAATGCCTAACGTGGTTGTTAGACTGATCGATTGGCATCTTTAGTATCCAACTACAATACTCACAATCTAAGAAAACTGTATTCCTTTGTGATAACAAAAATATACTTTAGTAAAGACTTTAAAATTATAAATATAGTTAAGAATTTCGTCTTCCCATGAAATAATAACTATAATTTAAATAACGTTTTCTAATTTCGAATTTCTGTTTCGAACCGTCATTTCAAGTGACAATTTGCGACATCGAATCATCTATATGTATATTCCAATTGGAAACACACAATAATCGATGTGTCAAACTGTCACTGTCAAAAACTTAAGTCAAAGGCGAATACAAAAAATCGATCTAAGGTTCACTGGTGTGCTGTAAAAGTGTAATTTCTGCTCCAAAAGTCCGCCAGTGTTGGTGGTGTGGCAAGTGGAGCCTCGTGTATGGGTGGGACGTGTGTGCATGTGTGTGGCCAGTGTCTCAGTGGTACGTGCGTACGCAAAGTGTCAATTTTCACTTAAAAAACAGCAGAACAAGAAACGATTGTGATTGAATTGTGAAAAGAACCTTGTTGTGGATGAGCAAGAATAAGCAGTGACCAGCCAAGAAGAAAGACGCGTGCCCACACACCACTTGGTCAGATTGGTTGGCCAGTGAGATTGTCACACGCCCCTCCGCTGGGCAAACAAACAAAAAGTGTTTTCCTTTGACAGTATCTTTCTCACTCTATCCTCCGCCTGGCTTGTGACAATTTTGTGTATTTGTGGGGCGAGAGTGGGGCGCCCAATGCTACCCTTGCAGCTAGGAAAATTTTGCACAGGACATGTGTAGTCGGCCCCTAGCCTAGCTGAATGGCCACGCAAACACGATGCACACGGATTTGTGTCAGCTGGTGTCGACGCTAGACTAGACGGGATTCCTCCAAGGCTGCTATACAGCTTTCGTCCAAGGCGACTTTACCTCGCGGCCACTGTGTCTCGTGAAATGCTAGCGCCCTTTTTGGCTGGCGGCCCATATCGTTTGCCTGAAGGCCTGAACGTGCTAAATTCGTGAAAGTTTTGTTGGGAAAATTTGTGTTGTGTGTGGGCTGGGGTGGGGGACAGTGGGCAGTGACACAGATACCAACCAGTGGCAAAGTTCCTAAAATTTGCTGATTGTGCTGAATGATGGGCAAGGACCACGAGCTGCTGGATGCTGCCCGCAAAGGCAACATCACCGTTGTCGAGAAAATATTGTACCAGAAGAGCAAAAGGAGTGGTCCATTGGCCAGGTGAGTTTTGTCCGTCACTGTTATCAGCACATTTTCCTTTTCGTGTGTGTCATTTTCGATAACAAAAATATGTGGAAAAAGTTAAGAAAAGAAATATAAGTAAGGACTCGCACCGATAAAGAAGACTAACTTGTGGAAATATCCTTCACTATCAATGAATTCTACGAGGTGGCGCTCCTTTTTAATTCATTAATGACAGTTACTGTTGGCATTTTTCTAATAAAATTTTTTCAACGTCTTAAAATAACTCCAAATGGAATCAAGGACGTCCTGAATTTGGCCTAAAACCATTAGGCAAACAGCGACAGTGACAGTGACTGTTAAATGTGATTATTATTCACAATTATCACGCATCTTAAGCGACAACATTAATTAACGTTTATTATGACTCAAGTATTATGAGCTATGTAATTTCTCTAGAGACTTCCTGCGTTCCTTTCTTGGTGACAGCAACTGAATTTTCTTTAAACTTAATGAACATTTATGCTAGACATCACAAATTGAAACGACACCAATAACAATGGGTAATTTGTCTCAAGCCTTCATACATGTTCATCTCGGAACGCAAATTGGTGTAATCTCTTATGTTGACGTTATCATATAAATCTCAATCAAACTTTTGGGCCGCCTCGAAGATCACAATCTTAATTTTTGAAAACTACTTATTATCCAAATCTGGAACTTAAACTTTGAAGTAGGCGACATAACACCTTTCTGTTCGATATTTTAAGACTGGCAAGGCCCATCTAAGGTGCTAATCAATTAATCAATTAAGGTAGCGTAGACCTCAAGATATAAGGCATGAATCTTTGACTCTGTCTTTCCATCTTAATTTTTTAAATAATGAAAACATCGTTTAGACTTTAGACGTCTTAAAAAAAATTTGACATAAGAACATTATATCATTGGGATTCGATATTTTACAAGGACATTTTCCGGTCTTTTCATTTATTGATCCTTGAAATGGTTTATATTTCATTTTTCTTAGTTTACGTCGAGGTCCTGGCGCCAATGTTCAAGACAGCAGTGGCTACTCAGCGCTTCATCATGCAGTTCTCAACGGCCACACGTAAGTTTCTATTCCCCTCTCCCCAAATTACCACCCCTAACAACAATTCCAATTGATTTGCAGTGACATTGTGCGACTGCTATTGGCATACGATGCCACACCAAATCTGCCAGACTCGCGTGGATCATCGCCTCTGCATCTGGCCGCCTGGTCAGGCAATCAAGATATCTGCAAAATGCTGCTAACACATCCACATCGACCAGCTAATCCAAATCTACAGGTAAATTCATGCAGCCCATCTGCACACCATCTGCATGGTTACATTGATGACATTCTGATTCGCAGACTGTCGAAAGTGAGACACCGCTGCATTGTGCCGCCCAACACGGCCACACTGGCGCCCTGACCACACTGCTAGCGCATGGCGCCGATCCGAATATGCGCAATAATCGCGGCGAGACGCCACTCGATTTGGCCGCCCAATACGGCCGCCAGCAGGCTGTACAGATGTTGATACGTGCCCATCCAGAGCTGTTGTTGCCCTTCAAGTATGACAGCACCGTCGATCATTCGCCATTGCATCTGGCCAGTCGCAACGGTCACAAGAACATCGTGGAGATTCTGCTGTCGGCCGGTGTCAACGTCAATCTGTTGACACCGTCGGGCAGTGCTCTGCACGAGGCGGCGCTTTGCGGCAAGGACAGCGTTGTCAAGGCGCTGCTTGATGCCGGCGCCGATCTTGATTTGACTGATAGTGAGGCGCGCACAGCACTCGACTTGTTGGAGCAGTTTCCGCCGCATGTCACCAAGGGAATTGTCTCCGTAATTAACAGTATGTAGGGCATTTTGCGCCCTTAATATTTATTATTGAAGCTTGCTTACGCAAAAAAGAAAATAGAAAAAATAATTTGAAAAGAAAAACAATGAGACACACAAAAACACACAAAATTGCTTTCTCCATTGCCTTGTAGACCACCGAAATTCCATTGCCTATGACAGCGAATCGGACGACATGCGTGCATGCCAGAAATTTATATCGCCAATGTCGCTGGGCAGTTCGTATGAGAACAATCGAATCTCGCCAATGCACAACAATTGGACGTCGCAACAGTAAGTCTGCACCGAAAAATATAGTTGCCATGTTTGTTATAGCTCTAGTCTCACTTGATTCCCAATTGTTGCCTCACAAATCCCCAAAGACCATAAATAAATAACACCATTAACGAAATTCTAGCGAGGGTACCAGTCCCACATCTTCAGTTGGCAGTTTGGGTCCACCAAGTCCACGGCCAAGAGCAGCCACAGCAGACGCTCCCGGTTTCTACGTAACAATGGCGCCATTAAATTTATCTAAAGTTTCTGTAATAAAATTTCCCGCCCATTCTCATCAAGCGTCCCACTAATTGCCTGGTTTTCCTTTGTCTCAGCCGACTCCACCGAAGAAGCCACCCCGACGGAATCTGTCAGTATCACCAACTCATTTGCAACCACAATCGTTGATGTCTACGTCTGTAGATAGCGGCGGTGTAAACAGGAATCCTCGTGCAGCCGCTTATGAGTATCTGTTCCTGGCGCGATCCGGAAAGGGAAACAACGTCGAATTGGATGAAAATGGCCAAAGTATGTTTGTTGTCGCCCGTTGCGTTTGAAGCTGCGCTAAAGATGTTGTTCCATTGCAGATAAATCCACTACTAGGGTAGGAAGTGTGGATCAATATGTACAAATGAATCCGCCACAGCTACCACAGGCTCAACCTCGCCATACTATCAAGCTAGCCAATTATGAAAATACTACTCTGCGCTCCTACAACCCGAATCGGAGACTCAGACGCAATCGCGATAATTATGAAAATTACAGCATTAAGTAAGATGATTTTCTTATAACATCAAAAACTGGTTTATTGTTGCAGAAAGATCATGTGGCGCCTCCAGGGCCCTAAAACACCCGAATTCTTGTCTTAAACAAATGCGTTTCTGTATTCTTTTAGCAATACTCAGGTGCACGTGAAAAGCCCCAGCGACCAGCTCAGTCGTGCTACGACTCCCTTGAGTCCGACACATTACCAGCAGCCGCCAACGCCAGAGCATCCCCCACCCTCGGCTGTGCAAGCTGAAAACATAATCCACGAACGTATTAGACCCCTGAGTCAGGTTGGTGATACTGATGCTATGCAATAATTAAGCGCGGTCATTTTCCACAGTATTTACGGCGAATCGTCTTTTGTTTTGCCTTCACTTTTTTCGCTGTTTCTTATCATTGATTGTATTTGTTAATTTTATCGATTTAATTTAATGTGTTTTTCCGCCCTATCCAATAATTGATTTCGTTTAATATTTTACTGCAACACCATTTGAGCATTTATTCAGACAAATTTCATTGGTTGGTTTTTCCAAGGATGTGAATGTCCTTTCATCAATTTAAAAAGAAAACGAAACACCTCATTGGCATCATGTTCATAAATCACCGACATGTTATTAAAAAAAAAAAAAAACAGAAAAAAAAACAGGAAAACTCATCATTTGTTAAAATTTGCACTAAACTTACATTTACCATTAATAATTGATTGCAAACAAAACAAAAATGTGAGTCAAAAACCTTCGTTATTTCTTAAATATAAATTCACCTTTAAGGTAAAATCGAGGTATGCATTTTGAATTTCAGCAATATTCAAAGTCTCTTTTGACGATAAACTTGTAATTTTAGTGTTACAAAAGAAGAAAGTATATATTTAAGAAAAGGATAATTAGTCCTTAATAATAATCAAAATTACAATTTTTGTTTTATTAAAGTGTAAAATTTTAGATTTTATTATGTCCCAAGTATTTTTGTTTGTTTTTGCAATGTTTTTTCTTTATTTACATACGTCCCTTATGTACATTTTGTTTTGTCTTTAGTTTGTTTGCTTTATATATTATACCATAATTATATTGTTAATTTTTATCCACTTGGAGTGTATTAATAATAATATAAAAAAATACAGTTATAATTTTTAATTCACACCTTCATTCCACATTTTATTTTATGTATAAAACAGTTCTGTGCGTCCTTTTTCATCATCTCTACCCACCCCATTTGCATACAAATCGTACTCTCCTTTGTTTCTTGTTTTGCGTTGTTGTTTCTTTCATGCATGTTTAATTATGTTTTTGCTGCGATGCTCCCTTATTCATTGAATTAATTGTCTTGTCTTTCTTTGGTTCTGCGTAATAAAGGGTGACAGATTCATTTGAGCAAACATCTTTTTGTTTCCTTCGTTTTTGAAGCAATTTGCTCGATAATTTAAAGACAAAAAGGATGTTTTTTTATTGACCAACCACTTTTTCAATTTTTCCAATGTTTTATAGATCGGTATATCAAGGCCGTCAGTTTTTGGAAAATTGTAAGTTGAAACTAAAAGAAACACCCTTTTTGTTTTTTTTTCGCATCTTCATGTCCAGCCAATGTTTTCATGTTTTGTTTAAACAAGTTAGCTGACTTTAGACAAACCATCAATGCGTCAAATAGAAGCTTCCAAATTGATGGAATCTTCATTTGCACAATGTCATCCTTATATTTGTACAGTTTTTTTCATCATTTTGCCTGATTTTTATCGTTATATAAATAAAAACGAAATAACTCGCCGGAATTTGCTTGTCCCCATTTAAACTGTGCAGCTTCATACATATTCTAGTCCCGATTATAGGTTTTGTCCATACACAAAAGGATACCAAAATAAAAATTAAAAGACATAATTTTGCATCAACCAAAACAAAAAAAAAACAAACGAAATTCCCCTAAAAATCTAGGAATACAAGCGGCGCTCCTTGCAAGGACCAGGCCGAGACGTGATTGAGAGTGGCACATCACCACAGAATCCGCTGTGCTCATCCCTAGCCGCATCGAGCGGCTCCCTCAGCTCCAGCGTCTCACTGTCTGACCGCAGCGCATCCACCGACTGTGTCGAGGAGTACTTCGGCGACGTGCCATTCGCTGGTAAGTGTGATGACTTCGTCTTATCGGCCGATAGTTAGTCGTCGTTCTTATCTTATTGATTTAAGACGTTCGACAAATAGACTGTTTGTGTATTGAAATTTGTCTCACACTAAACATTTGACATTGGGTCAGTATTATTATGTCGACACTTAAATGCAATCGCGCCTGGCCTGACACTTGTGCATTGCGCGGACATGTGTGCATTATTTATTTTGGAGTCGGCGCATTCCAGCGGTGACAAATTTCACAGCTAAAAAACTATCTATGTAGATTTGTGCTGACTAATGTGTGTCTTGCGTGATTATGTGGGAAATTGGTATTTAGTCGAAGATACTGTGCAGATGTTCGGGTGGCCACGAGTATTTCCTAAACAGCCACCGGACAGTCGATCCATCTGTGTATAAAGAGTGATGATGCCATTGGATTGACTAATTTGTCGAGCTTTGTCCACAAACTGATAATGTTTGGGCACATGTGTGGATTTATGGAGATTAATGGCCCAACAGCGATGGGAATTGTAAAGAACTCAGCCAAGGCCGAAGTCTTACCAGCTTCAGCTGTTGCTCTCGCTTCATTTCAATTAAAGTCGTCCGTTTTGAGCATTAAGATGTTCATCTTCAAGTATTAAATAATTAATGGGGCAGCCAATTGATTGAGTGAACAAACCGTCAAATACGCGCATCGAGCGCGTCTGCCCTGCCCACTCCCCAACGTGTTCGTCACGGTCGATGTGGTCTTGGTGTACACGCCGATCAGCTGGCATCTCGCCAATTAGCGGGCAAATGGCGATACAGCGTCGCGTCGTCGGTGCTGTTTAATGTTGAGACTTCGTCACATATGTATAACACAGGAGAAGAAGAAGAAGAAGAAAAAGCACACAGTTTATTTGTGTATATATGAAATTTTGCGAACGACGTTCGCGCATCTCACATCGTTAAGAAGTGGTTGTGCCTTCAATTACAGCCAAAGTACACGCGCGTTTAAAAATATATTTCCAATTAGTTGGCTTGTTTGATTTGCAACAACTTCAATAACAATCAGTTGCAATTCAGCAGTTGGTCCGATAACAGTGCCACCGCGATTGGAATCGCGGTTCGTCCAGCACCAACAACTTCCATATTTAACGTTTGTTTTGTTGTGGCTTTTGGTCTAATCAACTGTGGGCGTACAGATCGCCAAGGAGTTACATCTATGGCGGATGAGGAGCCAATTGATAGCTTAGAATGGATTACAGGTAGATACGACGCTAGAATGGGAATTTGTTGTGCATGATTGACTCTGTCGTCGGATGTGAGTCACGCTAGTGGTGGAATGTGTGCGCACAAAACAGGTGTTTTACATATGGATATACAGTCGATCGTCAATGAGTGCTATTGATCAAATCAAGTGAATGTTGGATTGTTTGTTTTTGCAGGCCTCTTCAAGGGCTCCACAATGGCGCTGGACAATCCGAACATCGGCCTGACCGGCCATCACCAGTCCAAGGTGGAGCGGCCAAAGTCGTTGCGCACCAGCGTCAGTCGCAAGTCGTACGATATAACGCACTTTAACATTCAGTCGTCCTCGGACGATGACATGAATCGCCTGGGCAATTCGGCGGCCGGCAGTGTCATGCATCAGCAGTATCACTCCGTGGATGGTGGCGAGGATTATTGTTCGCCGCAGCGCCAGCAGACGGTGACGTCGACGGCGGCGGCGGTGGGCAACAGCAATGTCGGCTGTGGCGGTGCCGAGCCGAAGAATATCGGTGTGCTGAGTCCTTTCGATGAGCAGGAGGAGTGGGCGAAAATCTCGGAGATTATGGCGTCGTTTGGTACGGGCCTGGGCGGACGTGATAATGTGCTGGCCAATGATATTGGCATGGAACTGAAGAGTCGATACGCATTGAGAAACTCTATGGCTAAGAGTAAATCGAATTTAAGTCAATTGCAGGCGGACTTGACGCATTTGGACACCTGGCTGGCGGCCTATGATCTTGAGCAGCTGGAGGCTAAACTGGTGGAGCATGGTTTCGACGATGTTAATTTTATTGTAAGTTTTTAACGGTTTTTTGAGCCATTTTTTTTATCAAGATCAACGTTAAACGTTTAGTGTTAAAGTGTAGAAAAGAGTCCTTTTTTCAACCTTCAATTTTCTAAAAATTACTTGGGACCATTTCAAGGATATATCAGCAAGTTCTAACTATTTTTTTCCTAAGAAGCTTTGCAGTCAATAGTTGATTTTATGAGTTTTTCAAAATAACTATTATTCCAGAACAACATATTAGAGGAAGCTGATCTGGCTGTCATTGGAATACCCGAGGAAAATCGTGCCAAGCTAATGGAAGCTGTCGCCTGTCTTCCAGTGGCCCAGTCGCTGACTTCAATGCACGACAACAACAACTCATCACTGACCGTAGATCAATGGCTGCAAAATATACGATTGGAGGAGTACATGGAGATTTTCAGGTACATTCAAAGTCAGTTCATGCCATTGCAAATGTTTAACAAATTTTGTTGACTGTCCAGAAAACATCTGTACAAGGAGATGGATCGCATTTGCCGTGTGTGGGAGATTGAGCTGCAAGCTGTCCTGGAAATCACCAAGCTGGGACATCGAAAGCGTATTTTGCATTCAGTTGCTAGTCATCGACAGACTCCACCAAACATCGAGGAGATCAATGCAGACATTGATTCACTTGTAAGTTTTTTTTTTTGTTGTGTTCCTTGATGCAGGTGTTGATGGTTTACATCCATTCTAGACTACCAACATAATGCAGCTCAATGATGAGTTGACCGACAAGAATGCTAAAGATAAGAAAACACCGCCAGTGTCAACTGGCACGGCAATAACTAACGGATACGCCACCAATGGCCATCGACACAGAAAGAATCGGTAAAAGGATCCAAGGTGGAGGAGTAATTTAATTGAAATAATATTGTTTTTTTTTTTTTTTTAAATAGGCCAGCACCAAAGCCACCCATCAGAGCCACGAATTTGGAGATACGAGCTCCGTCAGATCTCCTTTTGGGTGTTCCTGTTGGACTGCGCACTCAGTGGCGCCATTCAGCCTCGGCACTCATCTCAGGGACAGTCAAATATGAAGTTTATGTAAGAAAATCTTTGAAAACATTTTTTTCAGTATTTATCCTTAACTGTCCTGTTTTCTCCTATCCAGTATATGGGCTCGACTGTGGTGAAGGAGCTTCGCGGAACCGAATCCACGCGCAAATCAATTCAGAAACTGAAACGCGGCGAACGTGTCAGCTCGGCTCATCCGACACCAATTGTGAGGCGTCCTGTTTGCCTGTCAATATCTCATCGTGGTGTCCAGTTCATTGACATCGAGAGCCAGGTACAAGTACAGAGGTTTGTCACCAATATTGTTTCAATAAAAACATTTCGTTTATTCTCAGGGAACCATTTGCGAGCACCAAATTCGGAATATTGATTGCGCCTGTCAGGATGCCGACGATTTGTCGCATTTTGCATACATTACCAAAGATGATAATCAGCACTACTGTCATGTCTTCAATGTGGATAGCATGGTGAGTTTATCTGCCAATGAAATGCGCTGCCAAAAATCCTTATTTTCCTATCATTTTGAAGGACTTTGCAACGGAAATCATTTTGACGTTGGGCCAAGCGTTTGAGGTGGCTTACCAAATGGCACTACAAGATGCTACAGCTGCATCCAATAAACCAGCTATCACCACCGAAGATCGATTACTGTTGAAAACTAAAAATATTTAGGGTCAGTACAACAAACCTTAAACAACTCTAAGATATGTTGACGTAAAGATTCCATTACAGATACAGACAGTGTCGGTGGAATAAACTCCATAAAGTACCAACGACTCGGCAACCACCGCTTCAAAGTTTACGAATTTCCTCAAATATGATTAAATAACATGAACATGTGACTCCTTAAGTCATTATCATATAGTTTTGATTTGTTTATCAACATCTTGAACCTTGAATCTTAGAAAGATAACTAGCCAGTAAAATGTTTGTTTAGAGAGCGCCAATCGACCAGTAAAAGCTTCCTTGGCCAACCTCAAAATCGCTTTTTTGCCGTGCTACAGTGCCATCGAAATTCAAGACGAACGTCTTTAAGATATGCGACTCTTTGGCTAGCTTAATAAATCTTGGATTGAAAGAAAATCTTAAAAATAGTACATATCGCAAACAAATTGTAAAAGTTGCTTAAAATAACGAAAAACCCAAACTAAAAACAAAAAATACAGTTCAAGACAAAACACATTAATCTTATATGTATCATAAGTGTCATATTAGAAAAAGTTACAATTACTTAATAGATTTAAATGAAAATATACATTTGAAAACATATCTGTACCACGAAATTCGTGTGAGGTAGACACTTAAGCACCAATTGTCAACTCCAATAATTGAACAGATCGACGGAATTACGTTCTTATGTTGCATTTGCATGAAATATGAATACATAAATCGCACCAGAAACTTCTTCAGACTTATGAAACGCACAAATTTCGTTCAACAAGCTTACATACTTGACGCACCATGTGGTTTATCTTTAAAACGTTTTTCTTTGGATGCCACTTAAACTGTTTTGTTTCTTTTTTTGTCGGAATAAAAACATGTTTCATTTTCTAAGACTTTTAACGACTTAATATGGTTTGGACTCTAACTAAACGCCAAAGTACTAATATTTAGACTAGCCTCAGTGTAGTAGGAAAATTTGTTTTGTTCTTGATAATTATTTGTTGTGATGATTAATAGAAATGATAGAAAATTTTATGTAAATAGATACATAAATACAACAATAACAATTGACCAGAAATTAACAAAAAAAAAATTACGAATCACAAGAAAATGTGTCAGTTAAATCAGAATCAGAAATAATTAAATGTTTAACAAGCAACTTGTTAGCTCTGGAATAATATAATTAGTCTAAACAATCATCTTTTATTCGATAATACGCTTATAAATCAATATTAAAAATTTAAAAAATATATATATACATAAAATACATAATATAAACAAACAAATATTCATATAAAATACTGTATACACTTTAGTTAATTTATGGTATCAAATTATTTAATATTTATACTTTAGAGAAGTTTTATATTCATTTCGTATGTTTAAAAGAATCCTACGTAAACAAATATTTTAAATGTCTTTGATATCGTTATTAAATATTAAGAGCAAGCCGTTACCTAATAATTATAAAATGAACAAAAAAAAAAACATGAGAAGGACGAAGGAAACAATTTAAAAAGCGCACATTTTAATCAAAATATAGTTTATGCTTCCATTAAGATTCCAAATAAGTCGGATATACACGTTTCGTTTCTTTTTTTAAATGTTTTTATTTTTATACATTAAGGATACGATTAATTGATCACCAACTGTTTAGAATTAAATTTACCAAACAAGCAGAATCTCAGCTTTTAAGCTGTCTGACAGTCTTTTATAAAAAAAATCGCATTTGCTTTAGATAATTTTATAAATTTTTCGGTTTTTGTTAAAGTTATCGAAGGACGATCGTTTATCCTCGTTTAAAGCTCGTGTTGGCTCGGTTGTTAACCAAACAATCGAGAATTGCCCACATGGCAGCTATTAATCAATGTGTTATTCCTATTTTAAATTAACAGAGAACAGAAATACTGATAAAGAAAACAAAATCAAAGAACATGCGCATTTTATATTTAAACTCACCTAAACACGTGGCTGCCATCTACTTAGGATGCTCAGCTGCATCAAAATATTGTGAATATTTGTTAAAATTAGTGTTTGTTATGATTGCAAATAGACGGCTGTTTCATTTTTGTTTTGTATTTTATTATAGCGTGATTACAGGGTGCCACAGCACCGTTAAACTAAAAAAAAACAAATAAAACAAAAAATAAGTGTTTAAGTGATAAATGAATATTTAGCTATCAGATAACAAAAAAAAAATGGCGGAATCGAGTAAATTAAAATTATACTACAATTAATTATTACGTTAATTTGTTGTGATTAGAATTAGTCAAACAGCCATACATTAGTCATTAAATTATTAATTTAATTGAAAATTTAAAAAAATTCATTAAGTTGCTAAGCTGAATTGCAATTTGTTTTATGAATTGGAGATAGGAACGCGGAAGGGGAAAAATTACATCAAAAATTAGTTAACGTCAACTTTGACACTAAATTTGTTTATATACTCAAATTGTTATTAAAATGTTTGCGTGATTATTTTTTTGCAGATATAACTGCACAATAAAAATGCTGCTTTTTTTGGAAATGGGCATTTTCCGTTTTCGAGTAGTCGCACATATCAGTTTCTATGCGAACGGAGTATAACTTCTAATCTGCTGCTATGCTGAAAGTATCGTTAGTAACTGAAAAAGCTTTTTAAAATTTGCTATAAAAATTGTTTTTATATTGATTGAGAAAAAAGGGAAATTCAATAGTGAGAATAAGGATATTAAAAATATACCAACCAAAATGTAACTGCCATTAACCGTATTTTAATATGTAATAAAAAAAAACGATTAAAATGTGGTTAACAGACAAACGCGTTTACAAACTGCTACCGTAAAATAACTGCCCTCACTGACTTCTATTTAATGACATGACAAAAAAAAACATAACATTATTACATAACGAAAACATTTAGCTAATACTAACTTTTTAAATTTTTTTTGTAAATACATTTTTAAGAAATACCTTCTCTCATTTTTAATGTAATAAATGAATTTACGAATATTGTTCTCAACATCTTTTGAGATCGACAGTGTGAAATAAAATCTAGAAAATATTAAATTATATACAAAATATGTATTTAAACAAAACAAATATAAAAAAATTATATTATATGAACATCGTAATAAATGTACAATTGGAAAATAACGCTAAAAATATTAAAAAACAAAAACCAAACTACATACTCACCATATGCTATGGTTTAATGTTACCACGATCAACCCCCCCCCCCATAATTAACAAAACCAAATACATTTAAAAATAGTTTTATTTAAACGATGAACGCGCCACCTACAATTACAAACACGAAACTTATTTAGTAATCCAAAAGTTTAAGTACTTGTTTATTGTTTAATCCACTCACTGATATAGTTAAATTTGAAGATATTAACCAATAACCAACGATTTTAATTTTTTTTATGAAAAAACACTGAATTACAACACCAAAACCACAACCGAATGCATTTATATAACGAAAATCACACCAAAACTAAAAAGAATATTATGAAAATGTTTTCTGTACACAATGATAATTGATCAAACAGTTTTGATCACCAAAGAGTAAAAACTAAATATGTTTAATGTATGTTAATTAAAATCGAACATGTGAGAATAACAAAAATTCATAATTAACACAAAAAAATTCTAATATGTAAAAAGGCAGCCAAATTGTATTTAAAGGAAATAAAGAGAGAATAATTTCAAATAATTTTTTTTAACTTTCAGCATTATGTTTGTTTTCAATTTTTTTTTTTTTTATATTCTAATGATGCAGAAATGTATGCACATGTATCCACAGCAACTATGAGAAGTTTCAAGCATATATCTCAATTTATGCGGTTTTTGGAAAATTTATCCATTAGGAAGGAAAGGGGTACCCCTTTGTGAAATTTTCAAAAATATGAGAAAATTTTAAGTTGGTATTTTTGATTTTGTTATGCATTTACGTCACTAGAACTGCAAGAAAAGTGCCCAAAATGAATAAAATCCG
>JANSTS010012802.1:0-41107 GCA_026546915.1 Sylvicola fuscatus
CACATAGTTGCTGTGGATGCATGTGCATACATTTCTGCATCATTAGAATATTTTTTAAATGCATAGATTCGCTAGTTTCCCGAGCCAAAAATACTGGACAAATGTTACTCAAATTTCATTGATATCGCATTTTTTTCAGTTCTTATTAGTGAAATAAATGCAAATTAATGCACTTTGTATAAAAACCAAACAATTTTTTAGTTATTTTTTTTTTTAATATGATGAATTTTTCTTGATTTTGGTTAATGAGATTTGTTAGAAAAATCATCTGGAATACCAGGCTAGCAGAAACCTTGGGACGACTTTGCTGAAATTCGAATACTCGAATGTACAGAACTTTTTTGCTAGTTTTTACCACAATTTGTCCACAAAAATGATGGCGAGTACAAAAAATCTGCCTTAAAACAATTAAATTTCTGAAATAAAATTACTTGATTATTATAAGATTTTATTTTAATTTCGAAATTATAGAAACCTCCCAAAAAATTAATGAATTTCAACAGATGAGATGAATCCTCAAAAATCTTTTAATCTGTTTTAATTACCTGATTAGCAAACCTTAAAAATGCTTTATAAACTTTTCTGTGAATTTCCATTTTTCCAGTCAGGACATTTTCATCGTTAATAAAAATACTAATCACCTGAATTGTAAGGGAAAAAAAGAAATGTATATTTTAATCAATATATGATTTTATTCTTATACATTTAATCATTTATTTTACTTCATTTTCATATATTACATATACATTAATGCTCTTAAACCTCTAAACAATTTTGCTACATATATTTAGTTTTGCAGTGATTCAATTGTATTTATGTTTGCATTTCAATTAATGTTATTTATAGTTCATAATTTTCATTCATCCAACATTTATGTATGTAATATGTATTTGTTTGCTATTCATATTCATTTTTCGTATTTCACTGAAACGACGACAATCAAAATGTTACATAAATCCTATCATTACATGCAATTTCTATGAATGTAGTTTATGTTTGTTGAATTGAATTGTTCTGTTGGGGCGACGCCAGGAGACGGGCAGGTGGGAGGGCTAGAGTGGCTTCAATGGGAAAACTTTTCTCCACAGTTTGTGCACTGAGAATCACAATGCAAACCACTTGAGGTTGTCGTGTCGCGTAACAGGTACTTAGGAGTGGGTGAGGGTGGGGAGGGTGGTGGGTGGGTTAAGGAGCTTATGCTGCGTATTCGGGTGGTTTAAATGATTTTTTTCCCATTTTCATCGTTCTTCTCATTGCAATTTCGAACAATTGAATTTTTTTTTTTTTTGCTGGTTGTTGTTTTGTGTGGAAATTCTTTTCCGTGCGCGGATTCGCACGTGCACTTCCACCACTTCCTATGTTTGTTTTAAGTAAATGAAAAAACTTTCAATGGGAATATTTATTTCGCTGAAGTTGCATATATGAGTATGAGTGGGAAATGTTTGTTTCGAATTTTAGTATTGAAGTGATTCGAAAATAGAGTCGATAGAATGTAGAAATCTTCTCAATTATATTGATACTTTTGCATGATTGATCATAATCAATTTTGCGATAACGGAATTGAAAACGTTTAAATTAAGTTATTCAGTTCGATAAATTCGTAGTCGCTTAAAAAAATAAACTAGTGCACTCGTAAGTGAATAATTCACGGAATGGCAACAAAATTTGGTCACCGAACGTCACCGACACAATCTCGCTGATTTATGCGGCCATTTATTGCCGCGCCACAAAAATAATTGAATTTCGCCCAAAACCAGGCAAACGACGAAAAATGCATTTTGCTGGCATGCAGCTGTATAAAAAGTCATTCATTTCGATTAAACGTGCAAAATGTAAATGATGCGTTAACGGAAAACGATAGAATTGCTGACAAGCAAAACAAACAAAAAAAAAACACCTCAACGACTTAACATAAACAAACAAAAAAACAATTGAATACCAGAATTGCAATTGGATGGATGGAATGCAAAAACCGCGAAAAAATAAATAAATAATCAAACAATTTCTTTGTTGTTTTAATGTGCTGCACGAACAAGCTCGCCGCTTCTAATTGTTGAATGCAATTGGGTAAATTGAATTAAACAATTGCAATGCATTTCTAATGTCAATCGACGGCCAGTTCGAAAATTAGTTAAACAATTGCATCACATTTTTACATTAATTACTGTAAAATTCAGCATTAGGACAAAAGTGCAGTTTTTCCTATGCAGTTTGTAGGCGGCATTTAATGGTAATGGCGATTAAAAACTGACGCTGCATTTCTTGCGATTCATGCATTTTCTGGCTGTAATTTTATTTCACTCTTGTGGTACACCGCCAAACGAAAATGATAATCTGAGGGAAAGACGTTTAAGCCACAGAAAAGACACCGACAATCGCGCAAAAACTCCAGCGCTTGAACGATTGTTTTGTGTTGGCAATTTGTTTTATGTGAATTGTAAATGTTTTTTTTTTGTGGTGGTGCGAAATGAATGATTAAATTGTTTTAAGAGATGTTACGAATGTCCCTTTTGCCGGATGGGAGGGTTGATTACAAATGGGGAGGGGTGGCTTTCTTAGCCAAAGAAATGAAAATTATTTACAATTAAAAATTTGTTCAAAAGAATATCCGAAAGCAAATTTAATTTTTCTTATGCAAAAAAAACTGAACATTTGCCGTAAAAAAAGGAGTAGAAGGACCAAAATTTCCGTTTGACTTTTCTGTGTCAAAGCTCTACTATATAACAACTTTTCCAGCCCCCACCCCTCCCCCTGACTTAAACTTGCACCAGCTAGCCGGTGACTTTTCACTTGCTCTCCGCCATTTTCATCACTGAAAACCTCCTTAATTTGTCACCCAGTTCACTATAAGCACCGCTTTTTTTATTTGCACAAGGGTAGAACGGTAGGGGCGGCATTTTTCCTCCCCATCTAATTATAATAAACAGTTGTTAGTCGAAATGTTTTAATTTAATAACCCACATTTGCAGCAGTGTGCCCGGCACCTTGTTCTGTTTGTGTTGGAGGGGAGTGGATTGGTGGGGTGGTGGTTGGAGGGTGTTGGAGGGTTGGTCACAAGCTTTATGTTTTCTATTTGCTTTAATTATTATTATTCTATAACATTTAAGAAAGTACACATACTGAGAGAAGCATTTAGTGGAATTCATTTGGTAGGCGAGTTGCTGGGGGTCGTTAATATTGCGAGTGGTCATTTGGTAAATTCATATTCACGTGCACTTCATAAAGAATTTTAGTGTTTTCATTAAAAACGTCTTACTTACAGCGGGAAATTTCTTAGAACAGCGTGTAATGTCTCTTGTTGTTGGCTGCTTTTATACATTCTACAAAACTAATTGCTGAATTTTGTTTTTATATTTTTTTTTGATGCTCTGGATGAAGGAGGAGGGGAGGGGGTGGGTTCAATGAGCGTGGAGGAGTTTTGTTTAATTTTCTAAAATGCTTCGATGTTTCGATGTTTGTGTAATGTTATGTTTTTCTTTAAGATTATGCTAATCCTGTTGACATTTTCACCGAAGAACAAAGTAAATTTAGGGTGAATATTCGAATAACAATGCATTACAATTACTTTTAAGATATTGGCAAGAAGGATACGAATTAAATCTTGTAATTCATGAGCATTTTGTGTCATACTTTTTTAAATTAATTAATTGCTATCAATAAATAATACAATATTAAAGTCTTAAAGATTTACAAATTTCTTTACAATGTGTTGTGTTTATGTTGATTCCCTTTCAGTTTGGCATTCTTAATCTTCAAATTGTTTAATTTAAGTCATTTTTTTGGTTTAGTGAAATTTTAAAGCAAAATAGGATTAAAGATGTTTTACCAATTCAAATTTAATTTACGAAACATTTAAGCAACATAAGAAATATGATTTTCTACAGGGAGGAGTAAGACGTTTTCTGTCATACATGACAATCATTTGATACGTTTAAATCCTTTGACTCTCTAATTGTAAAAGATGGCGGAAATATTCTTCTTGTTCTTATAATTTTATTGTTCTTTTTGGAAAAACTGAATCGGACAAATATAAACTCCTTCTGCAACTCTTAGGCAAAGTTCAAATTCATTTTAAACAGTTAATATTAAATTTTTAATTGAAATAATTTCAGTAGATTTGTAACATTAATGAAACGAATTATGTTGAGCATAAAAAAAAGATTTTCGTTTGATAAAACAAAGTGAAAATTGTGGTAACAATTAAAAACAACGTCACTAATGAATGTAAATAATTACTTTTAAAGACAAAAACTGGCAATAAAATAAGGGAAGCATAGAAAAATAAAATCAAGATTATGTCGGTGATTCAAAGAACTAATAAAACAATAAAATAAAAACATATAAAACAACATTGAATCTGACATCACCAGCCCGCTTGACTGAGCTGATTAGCAATTTCGCTAGAGCCGTGTAGGCCGCAATATAATTTAATACTGGCTGGTGGGGTCGGGGTGGTATGGGGTGGTTCGGAGTGGAAGCGTCCTCCCACCACACCGTTCCAGCTCCTGTCTGTATATTTAATTAATTGCTTAATTCACATCAATACGCCATTGATCCGTAATAATGGTCGGTCGCAATAAATAACGCCAACAGGCACATGTCTGCAATTAGGGGACGCCGCGGCGCGGCGTCCAAACACTGTTTGACGCCGATAAACGTCGTCACATTTTCGGATTATGGCCAATAATAATATTATTACATTGCCCAAATTGGATTATGGACGAAATCACTGGCTAGCATGAGGGACTGTGGTTTTAAATTTAAATTCAATAAATCTCGACCAGCCAGTTGGCAGTTGTCAGTTGGTCGTGGTCGGTTAGTGGCAATTGGTGACGGGTCATGGTCATATCAATGATCATGGAGGCCAGTTGGTGCGGCAAATCGCGTCCGTTCCATTGCTGAATGGATTCGGCAAGGAAATTCATTTTTCACGTTTTCACGCATTTCGAATTGAGTTAGTGGCTAAATGAGTTTCAAACAAGTTGAGTGGTTTTGCAAAATTACTCAACTGCATTTTATGGATTCCTCAATGTGTTTCAATTTTGGAAGCGAAAAGAGAATTTTTCATCTCAAAATCAGTCTACTAAATAACTAACTTTATTGAATTTCAAATCGATTCATGGAAACGGGGTTGAGAGCTGCCAGACGTTAGTAATATCCATATCAAAGGAATTTCGAAATGCATCAGAATCTCTAAAATATCTGCCGACTTTTAGGATGGTACAAGTTCTAAATAAATGTCGGCCGCTGGTCCGTTCCATTGAAGTTTTCCATCAAATATTCAGAAATTGGCTAGACGTTGCGAATTTCATTTGAAAATTTTAAAGTCAACATTTTTACTCACTGAAAGTGTCCTTTTTCACTATCAATGGTCTTGTTGATTACATTTTATGGTGAAATGAACGTTTTAATTTGGTGAAATTTAATCATTTTTTGACTGAAAGAATTTAAGGACCTCAAAACATTGAAAAACAGTTACAGGTAAATTGGACTGGCACGGAAAGGACAAACTTAACATTTTTAAAATTCACCTAACTCATTTAAAAAACATAAATCAATTAAAAAAACGAAAAGAACTTAAAATACACAGAAAGCATCCACCACGAATTTCCCACCCCTACAAATCCTTAAATATTGAGCATTTTCTCAAAACTCTTGTCGAAAGCAGTCAGTTAGACCCATTTTTGGGAGGTGAAACATCCTTAAAAACTATTTCGTCCTTAATACATAACAATATATCGTGTTTCCCTTTATAAGGGGGCAATTATGACAAAATTGATAACAAAAATCTCTTAGGCAGCAACGAAATGGACGATGTATCCTTGACAAGACGTACAGACGGACATATTAAGCTCAATTACATAATTATTTTCTAAGTTTCTTCCTAACAATATGCACTTAAAAAAATACAAATGAAACTAAAACTCAACTGAGTAACAAAGTAAACCGCTAACTCGGCAAATAGTATATCACAATGAAAACAAAGGACTGCCCTCAGAACTTTATTTTTTTTCTCCCTTAAATCCACTTATAATACAAAAGCGCTCGTATTTTATACGCGAAGAATTATAGTTTTTGGTTGATAAATGTTTTTGTGTTTTTGGTATTCTGGGTGTATTCAGCTAATCAAATGTTCTAACCTACAAATTGTCAATCAGTTGGGCCAACTGTGAATTCTCTACGACCAAATTCCAAGGAACGTTCAGCTAAATCAGTTTGGCGCTTCCCATCTTCTTTATATAATATTTACATTTATTCCTACACATATATAAATGGTTATTATCTACTAATAGTGAGTAGTTGAGACAATTGAGAGATGGCACCTTAGAAGCCTAAGAGCTTCTTAAAAGCTCGCCTGTACTCAATGTTGAATATTGTGTAAATAATTGGATTGAGCGCTGAATTTACGTACCCCAGCCAGGTGATGAAGTTGCTCAGCTTGTCGCTGACGCAGCACGTTGGGCAGAATGGCAGCAGGACGTACATGACAAAGAACGGCAGCCAGCAGACGACGAAGACGCCCATGATGATGCCCAAGGTGCGTGCCGCTTTTCGCTCCTTCGACAGCGAGATGCGCTGCTTCTCCTCGATGAATGCCGACACAGTGGTCGTCTGTTTGGCCGCCACGCCAGCCTTGTGCTGTCTCTTAGCCTCCTTGCCGAGCGCCAAAACGGCGGTCCTGTCCTCGACAACGGTATCAGCCGCCGAATGCTCAGCACCGCCCACCGAGTGCTGGTTACCAGCGGCCGACGTGTTTTTGCGTTCGCGCTCCTTCTTCAGCGAGTCCTTGCCCTTTTGCCGGCGATCTTTTCGCTTCACCTTGGCCGCTGACTTGGCACTGGTCTCATCCACCTCCATCAGCACCTGTGACGGCTCCTGATTCAGATTATTCTCGCTGCTAATTGATTCCTGGTCGTGGTGTATGGTGGCCGGCTCCTTGCCGGGCGCCTTCAAATTGGCGGCGCTTATCTTTGAGGCGCGCTGACGCAAGCGCTTCTTCGTGGCCAAATAGATCTCAATGTAGACAATTGTCATGATGACCAGCGGAATAAAGAAGGAGCCCAGCGACGAGTAGACGACGTATCCTTGATTGCTGGTCAGCATGCAGGGATACTCACTGGAGAACTGTTCCGGCCAGTCGTTCCAGCCAATCAGCGGCGGTGAGCTGATGATGAGCGACAGCACCCAAACGCCGACAATCATCAGCAGGACACGCTCCACGGTGCGCTTCTGGGCATAGTTGATGGGATCGTGTATCGCCCAATAGCGATCCAGGGCGATGGCCGACAAATTCAGTATGGACGATGTGCAACAGAGGACGTCACAAGTCAGCCACATTTTGCACAAATGGATGCCAAACTCCCAGCGGCCCAGCAGCGAGTAGGCGACATTCAGTGGCAGCACCAGAATGGCGACTGTCAGATCGGCGACGGCCAGCGACACAATGAAAAAGTTCTGGACAATGCGCAACGGGCGATAGGTGAACACGCTCAATATGACCAGAATGTTGCCGACAATGGTCAGAAGGATGATTAGCGAGAGTACCAGCGCCGTGCCGAGTGCCTCCCACGGTGGCACCGCCAAATTGATGCCGATTATTGTCGGATAGAGGATTTTTTCTTCACGCGGACAACCACCCATTGTCGTACTATTCAACGTCATGTTTAAACGGTCAGAACGGGATTCATCCATGGCTCGCTTCGGCTATGTGGATCCGCTAGTGCACGCGCCCTTTGTTATTAATTACCTGGTGGTGGATGGGAAGTGGGCACGACTTTGTGTCTAGTGGGTGCTGTGGATGAGTGAGCGGTCCATAATCGTTTAAACAGGCCGCATGATGAAGGCGCCGAACGGATGTAGATAGGCGCCCACTAATTCACCGCCATCGCAATGGCATCCAGTGGTTCAATTGTCGCCTGATTGGTTGGCAGCTGAAAAGAATAGAGAATCGCCAATTAATATTTGCATCCATAAATCAATATTTGATTTCTTATCAACGGTCGATTTGTTCAGACTACAGCCCTTATGTTTGCTAAGATCAAACATAATTTGGTGAATTCCTATGGTCGTTCATAAACATGTTCAGTAAGCTTAATTAAGCGATGAAAGCCCAACGATATTAAATGCGGTTCCTAAGTTAGCTACCCTTCGATGGGGGATGAGGGATGGTGAGCCATTTTGCAATAAGCACTGAACATGCACTCAATTGTGGTTACATGGATGACGGTGCTGGTTGGTTTACAGCTGGGGTTTGGACAAGGAATGCCTTCACGTTGGAGCCCTTGATATTGGGTGGATGCAGATTTACGCCCCCAAAATGAGGTGAATTAAGTGTCACCGGCTGCAAACATCGTAATTTAATTGTTTCTGCTTGAATGGAGTTAATCGATTCGTATATTGACTTCAATTGATTGGTTTGGATTGTTTGCATGTTGCATGTGGGTAAATGTCATTTTATTTACTGGAAATTCATTTAATTTAATTAACAGAAGATTGCAATATAAAATACAATTTTTTGTTTTATTGGTTTTTGTGTAACGATTAATCATGCAAATGTGTTAAATATATTTATTGCACGATTAAAATTCAATTTAATCTGAATGACAATTGAGTAGTTTATGGATAAAATACTAAATTAGTTTTTTTCCACATGAATATGAATCTAATTGAAAAAAACAAACGTCATTTAGTCCTTTGGGATGAGATTCGATGGATATATGAATAAAAAACCTTAAATAATTGAAACACACTAAAAAGTAATCAAAAGCGATTATTGTGAGTGAAATTGAATTAACAGCCATTTTAAATAGCTCCTTATCTCACTTTTCTTCTATTGTACATAAATTAAAGAAGGTAAATAGAAGATAACAATTTCTTCATGACAAAAGAAAAACACAAGATTCCCCTTGGAATACCTGTCCAACCCATATCCTTATTTCAAGGTTTTTTATCCATTTTCATCAGCATCCATTAGGTTCGTCCCGACAAACAAAAAACTCAACTGACAGCTCCTGCCAAGCCTCTTCATTATCACACAACCACCGTCGCCGACCTTCTTTCAAAAAAAAAAAAGCAACAACGTTTAAAGCTTCCTTCCGCACAGAAAGTGTCCATCCTACTTAACCATCGTCCTACCCCAAATCCACCCTTCCACTAAAAAGTATCTAAATTATGACACCTTTTTTAGAACCTCCCACCCCAACAAATGGACAGCAGGAACTGTGCCAAAATGTTACTCGTATACACGAACAGGAAAAATGCCTTCGAAACCGATAAAGAAGACAACTGTCACATGACTAAGATTTACAAAAAGCGACCCCACAATAAATTACAGAGGACAAACCCACCCACCCGCGCCAATTGTGGGCCGAACTCACAGCAGCGACAGAAACTGTAAGAATTACAGGACACGAAGGACGTTAATATAAATAATTAAAATCGCTGATGTTTATCACACAGTTGCCTCTTCATAATTCATGCACAAAGTGACACATCCAAAGGACGATGCCACTGCCAGTATTTTCTGGCAGTCGATGGTCTATGGCCAGGTGGCATTTGGCTGATGGCGAGTGGCGGTGCTGGCACTCGTGGATATCTGTTTGTTTCCACTTCAAATTCAATAATATGAAAATTTGCGCTCAGGCAACAATAATGGAGATTACTGGAAGCTGAAAAACAAACTGCTGTCTGACGGATTCTTGCCCTTATCTGTTTTTCTTTTCTTTTCTTCCTTTTTTTCGCGAAATCTGTTTCTTATTACAAACAATGCAAAAGTTTAATGGGCTTCAAATGATCTCTTGCCTACATGAAAGATTTGATTTGATTTTGCTGCGTGCTCATGCTTTTAAAGTTGGTAGGAAAAATGAAATGTGTAGCCATTTACCATCAGCACCACCCAACCGCCCCCCAAGCAGCTTCCATTTGCTCAGCTACTGTTTGAGTAACTATACAAGAAGCGAATATCTTCTTATTTGTTTTTTTTTTTTTGTTTTTTAATGGAATCTCGTTCCAAATTGAGTGGCTCAATATTAAAAGTACAATCTTTATTTAACTTTCAGCTGGACGATGAGATGCGGAGGGGGTTAGGGAGTTATGCAGTGGCTCGAGGGGCGGTTGGGGAGGGGGGTGGATTTAATAAAAGCATGGAATTGTAAATGCGCCGGATAAGACGGTCGAACGAGCGGCATGTGGCGGACAAAGGCGAAATGGAACTCTTACAGGGAATTCATCGTGCACTTCAGGCACAATAACAGGCCAGAGAAAGGGCAATACTGCCACTTCCCGACTGGCAAATTGCACTGGCCCTGCATCTTGGAGCTATTTCAACCGAAATGGTACACGTTTAATGAATGACATTCAATTATGTTGAGAGGAATCGTTTCTGGTGCGCGTAAGTTGCTCACCTGATTTGATTGCAGGCTCTTAGACAATTCCTTGTGAAGACGTTTTGATCAAAAGCTGAAGAAATGCGCTACACTTGCAACCGCCTAGCGCGATTCACCAGGGCAACAGAAATACAAATAAACGGAAGTAAAAAAAAAAGACCCGCTAATGGATTATATGTTTGATGAAAAGCTTAATCTAATTGAATTTCTTTTCGTGGAAAAGCTCATCACAGCTGGTAGAGGTAAGTAAGGGCAGATTTGTGTTGAATGAATTGGTTTTTCTTCTTCTTCTTTTTTTTTTTGTTGCCTGAATATCTCTGCTGGTGCCACATCTTAATCTTATACTCATTCGTTAATGCTTTCAAACTGATCAGAAATCGCAAATTTCATTAAGTGTCGATGAAACTAACTTCTGAGACAAGAAAACTGTTTTTGTTGTTGTCTCCTGCACACTTTAAGAAGTTTATTGTCAATAGAAACGTTCAATGTTTATTTATAATTGACCTTGATTCACAAGAAAATGCTTACTCTTAGCTGTTTTGTTTTTTTGTTTTTGTGCGTATTGTTTAATACGTATATAAGAAAGTCGTCTTAAGATCAGAATGAACAATATAAATGTATAGCAATGTTAACGCTATAAGTGATCGACGCTCAACATTAGAAGTACAATGTATGCATAATACATGTACAGCTGTTTGGTTATATGCTAGCTAAGACGTGTGACGAATTATGTGCACAAAGAAAAGATTGATAATTAGAATGTCGCAGCTCTCATTAAATTTATGTTGCCCAATTACATATATGTATACAATCGAAATATGATTACGAAAACTAGGAACGAAGAATTTCTGAATATAGCGCTCTGATTTCTTATACTTAGGACATCTTACTTTAGTTGAACTTTATGTGCAACAAAAGTACGGTTCAAGATTGTACATGTAAGCTGGTGACACAATTTTTGTGGAAAAACTATTGTATTCTTGTTTTTTTTTTTACACTTTAAGTCTCTTAATCTTGCAGAAGATCTTAATTGAAAACAATCTTTTCTTAATAATTAAGAGTTTTTGTTTTGCAATCTACAAAATTGTAGTTCTTGATGAGACCAACTACTTTCCTGAACATCTTAATATCAAGAAAAAGGGCTTCTTCAAAATCGATCTTGCCTCAGATCTTAATAGCCAAAAATCCATGTCTCACACGTTTTCTTTTACAATATGAAGAAATTGCGTAACGGCTCTCCCTGTAGCGACGCGTTTCTTATGAATCTCGGCGTTTTGATAATGCGATGGATATGCAACCAAGCAGCCACAAAAATGTGATCGCAACAATTTCGCGACTTATTTACTCGTTCTATACAATTGTAATAAACAGAATGTGTTTATATAAACATACGCGCGGAAAACATGAGCTGCATTATGCTTATATGGATGTGATTCACCAGAAAATGTGTGATCAAATTCGACGTATGCTTTCCATGTATAAACAACCCTCGGATTTTGCTGTAGGAATTAGACAGCAATTAGCTCAGTTGTAGTTTTGCTGTGACATTGTTTGGAGCTCTTCAGCTTCTTAAATGCTTTTTTTTTTTTTTTAATTTAATTTTAAATTTGGGGATTCTACAATAGTTGTCAATCACTTCTTTTGCTATATAAAAATGTATTGTTGTAATTTAGCTATTCGGTGGGTAAGTGTTTTTTTTTTCTTCAAGATTATCTAATTTTTAGAAAATTTTTTCAACTAAATTGTGCCAATAAATTTCCATAAAAACAGTTAGTAGTATTTAAATGTTTGTATAAATCAACGAAACTTGACGAAACCCCGTTAAGTTTCAAAAAAAAGCACAGATTCGAAAACCCCCCAGTATTCGAAGTTTTTTTTCAAAGGGGGTTGTTTTTTGCTAGAATCCTAACTTAACGAAGAAAACAACGTTGGCGAAAATTTAAAATTAGAGTAGGCAGTACAACCAAAAAAAAAAACAAAAAACAAAACCTTATATTATTAAATAAGTAAATCTTCTCATTGCCATTGGAGTGCAGAAGCTATTCTCGAAAAATGTTGCCATTTAATAAGGTTTTTGATAAGTTCCACCAGTATCCGAATGTAGGACTCGACGCCTTCGATTCTGAGTTCAGGATGGAACGAATGACGGCTGAAAAATTCCCCACGAACAACGCCAATTTCAGCAGCAGCGAGGAGCTTATTGACGAACTGTATGTGGGCGACCGCCTTCAAATTCGCGACTCCACATATGAAGTGTTGCTAAACATTGGCAGCGGATGCTTCGGTCGCGTTTTCAAGTGAGTACCGTTAAACATTGTCGATTGAACATCTTTAACCATCCAGTTAACTGACAGGGCCAAGACACACAAAGACGACAAGGCTGTCGCATTGAAGGACACTGATCGCATTTTGGGCATGTGGGAGGCGTCCATCACCGACAAATTGCAGACACGTTTGCCTCCAGAGGCGGCCGCTTTATTTATCGATGTCAAGGTGGCACTCTTTACACAAGAACGCAGCTTCCTCGTTACGGAAATGCACATTCATGGAACTCTCACTGATCTCTTCGAGTCACCGACATTTAAGACGAAAGTGGTACAGTTGATTTCTGATGTTGCAAATTTCACCGTCTTGAGAAAGTGTCTTCAAGATTCAATCTAATTCCACAGAAAAACACGGCACCATTGATTTTGCGGTACAGCAGCATCTTATTCAGCGCCGTCAGACATCTGCATTCCTGCCAGATCATTCATGGGGATTTCCATCCAAGGAACATTATGATAATGCCGCCGTAAGTTTGATTTAACGTTCGTTTCGACAGGCTTCATTTAAAATACATTCGTTTTCAGGCTGGATGGATCTCTGATGCCACAATTGAAGATTATCGACTTTGGTCATAGCGTTGACATGTCGCATTATCCACCGGAAGCCAAGTTCATCAGGGTAAAGTCACAAATTCGCGAAGAATTGCAACATTTTTCATTGTTTCATTTTTTTTCTTTTTTTTTTTGTTGTTTTGACAGACATCATACGCGATTTCCGGCTGGTTCAAAGACAATTGCTGGTCTTTCAATAGTGACATCTTCAACACTGTAGAATGCATTTGGTTTATGCTCACTTCATGTTACTTGACATTGAAAAAGGGTGCTTTTTGGATGCCAATTATTTATAAGGAGTAAGTATTTTGTGATAAGCTAAGGATATGCGTATTTTAATGTCCGCCACATTGTCTGAATTCAGGCCAGCCGATATGGAGTTTTGGGGCCCCATTATAAAAACAATGCTGAACTTTAAAGACGACAAGCTGCCCGATTTGGCAGCATTGCAGCAGACAGTCGATGAACGACTGGACAGCATTCAAGACGAGGCCGATGAAACATTCCACAATTTCAATGAATATCTTAAAGCTCAAATTCCAAATCATCCCTTTTTCCATTAATTCATTTAATTTATAGTCTAAAAGACAAAACTGACAATAATTTTATTGATTAAAAAAATAAAAAATAATATTTTGACATTTAAATTGTAGGTTTTTTAAATTTTATTGTTAAAAAAAAATTATTAGGGCCTATATTTCGATTTTTGCAGCTTAAAGAGTGATCGATACGAGAATCCAGGGGTGGCGAACTTTTTTTAAATTTCTGAAACCTGGGGTCATTCAGTGACGTCACCCTTAGGGTGCATTTTGTGCAATTAATGTGGAACAGCCGAATAATAGAAGGAAATTCTCCACATTCGGATGCGCAAGCGATTGCGATCACCACCACCGTCTTGGAATGGACCAAGATCCCACACCACCAGACCTGTGAATCATCAAAAGTTATCATGTCCTTGTGTTTTGTCATGACAGCTGTCAGATTGATTATGAGAATTTTTTTTTTTTTTAGGTTGGCTATACTATGTACCAAGGCAGTTGGGTTTTTTTTTTCTTAGGTTGCCTTTACAAAGGCAGTTGGGAATTTGTTTTTTTGTTTTTTTTTTTTGGTTGCCGCCTTAGTTGTTTTTATTCGCTTTTCGGCGGCAATGTGCTTCTGGCATCATCCTATCAAAAATTTGTGTTTCATTCAGAAGAAATTTATTGCACAAATTAATACATATAATTAATAAAGACAAATTAAATAAAAATAAAAAAAATTAATTAAATAAGTCGGCTGCTTATTGTGTGTGGCACTAAGTTTCGAAAGTAAATAAAATTGAAACACTTGAAAAATATCAGAAAGCGCATTGAAAATTTCAGTGACAAGCTTGGCAAAATGGCTCATGACGAAGATTTCCGGAAAAATGTGTTGAAAGAGGAAAATTTCCCAGTCAAATACATGGAATTCGATAGCACTGAGAATTACATGGACGAACTGGTATGCAATGATACCATCACAATCAACGAGGTGTCTTATGAGACAATCCAGTGCATCGGCCAGGGTGCTTTCGGGAAAGTGTTCAAGTAAGATTTTGTGAAAGGTCAATTAGCTAGGTAGAAGATGTTGAGATGCTGTTTATGTTACAGAACCAAAACCTCCAAAGACGACAAACTGGTGGCGTTGAAGGTCACAGACCGACGATTGGGCATGTGGGAGACCTACATCGCTAAGGCCCTGCAAACGCGATCGCCGCCAGAAGCGCGACACTGGTTTATGAACATTGAGGCCGCCTTGTTTTCAGCGACTCGCAGCTTCTTGATCAGCGACATCTGTCCCCACGGCACACTCCTCGACCTCTTCAAATCGCAACATTTTAGAAACCATGTGGTAACATAAAACGCATCTTTACATCGTCGTATCTCTTACAAAGTGTTTGTTCTTACAGAAAATCCAGCCATTAGTTTTGCATTTTGGCAGTGTCCTGTTGAACATACTGGACAGCTTGCAGAAGTCCAAAATCATTCATGCAGATCTTCATGGCGGCAATATAATGATTATGCCACCGTAGGTTTTTCTTATCTTAACCTATTTGAAAGAAGCTTTACTCCTTACACTATTTCAGGTGTGACGGATCGCTGAAACCAGACTTGCAGCTCATCGATTTCGCGTTCGCCATTGATTTGACCAAATATGAAGAGAACAAAACGTTCAAAGAAGTAATCACTGAATTATTTATTTTATAAATTAATCGTTTTTAATGGAAATCCTTATTTACAGGATTTGTTATTCACAAAAACCATAATTGGACAACGACATTGGTCGTTTGATCTAGATATTTTGTATATCGGGAATTGCATCTGGTCTTTGTTGACGCCAGAAAAAGTTGGTCTGCATCTGGTCGACTCTTTGTGGGTAATAAAAGACAATCCGACTTGTGGTCCTTTAGACGCGTTTTGGAAGCCAGTTTTGCAGGAACTTCTGAATGCAAAGCCAAACAGCATGCCGGATTTAATGAAGATCAAGCAGGACATTGAGATGAAACTGGACGAAATGGTAGAAGAGGCTAATCAATCTTTTCAGGAGTTCACCGATTACATGCGAGCCTTATCATTGACGAATTAGTAATCGTTCTTATCTTAAAAGTTTTCTTTAAATTATTTATTTCTTGTAATATTTCAATCAATAACTTTTGACAATTATGTAATTTTGATGTAATTTAATTCTTATTAAATTTTTTGCCTTTCTAAAAAATATTTGTTTCATTACAATAATTTCCTGACAGCATTTTCTCTTCCATTAAGTGTCAACAAAGTGAATCAGAGTCTCCCATTAGATTTATCGTTTTCTCAACATTTTCAAATTTTCCCGAGAGAGAAAAAAAAACGAATTTAAGTGTAACAAAAATTTTATGTAAAAGGATTTGTGCCATCACGCCCACTTGCCAGATGAAAATCCCATTTCACACATCGCCGTCACAATGACACAATTATCCAGGCGCATATGCTTGGCTGGCCAAATTTGGCAAATCGTTCAAATATAAATGATTTTCTATGAAGATTGCGGTGGTCGCAAGACGTTGCTTGGTGCGGGGGGCTTCAGGATGCCATTGACAAAGTAGGTATACAGCGGCGCATTGTGGCTAAGCCTCTTCTACATACATGTAAACGCACCACTGGTTATCCATTGTGAGAACTCAAGTGCGACATTTAAAGACATCTCATGTGTCGTACCCCCAACCCCCAAACCCCATGCCCTCCCCAACAGACACACATTCTTCATGTGATGAGTTTACACTCGTTTACTTTGGCACTCCCCAATTCTGCCTGAACAGTTGCATGAACACGCATAATAATGTTTAATAATCTTTTAAGCGGCGACGACCAGTCTTTTACTGGATATGGGGAAGCTTCAATGTGAGGTAATGATGGCTGGTTATCAAAAAAGAAATTTTAATACGAGAGGGATGTTAGGGGAAATTGGACAAAAAAAAAAGAAGAAAATTAGTTAGTTTCCACGTGAGGCTCTAATCTGGTACAAAAATGTACTTGGAACCTGAAGACGTTCCACTTTTATGTGGCCAGAACCGACAAACATTGCGCTCGATTTTCACAATTCTGTTGACAAGTCCAAAAGTTTTCTATTTACAGTTATGATTTGTGCTTATTGTCTGACATCTTGACAATTCGCATCCGCTTCTCATCTTGCCAATTTTACCTAAATTGTTCTCCATCCCTTAGCCGAAGAAAATTTCCGAAAAATAAAAACCTCCCTCGCCACAAGTCAAGTTAAACAAAAACAACCGACTAACAATCGTTAAGTTGGCATATAAAATAAGTTATGGGACTTTATTGAAGAGTTCAACATCCCCTAGCCACCCCGATCAACCCCACCTTTTTTGTTACTGTATTTACAATGTTTAAGTTGTCAATATGAAAATTGAAATTAGTTTGTTAACAGTAGAGGGTAGGCGAACGTGTATATTTTTTTAAATTTTTTTTTTCTAAAATAAAACGATTTTGTTGTTCTAAAACACATAAAAACTGAAAGTTTGAGGCAAATAAAAGCTGTACAGTAGAAATTAAAGTCAATTGTGATGGTTGTCTGAGTAGGGATAAGATGCATGACCAACTTTCAGTATGAAAGATTGGCTTATCCTTATTTTTTCCCTTATTCATATACAGTGAATACATTTTTCCTCTATAAATATAAATTAGTTCTCATGAACTTTTTTCCCCCATTCATATATTCCATATAGATTTTCTGATGGAAAACGGAACTTTTAATGACAATGAAAAGTTTCATTATAATAAAATTTGTGTTTTGTTAACACAAAAAAAAACAGTTTCTTGAGCTTCTAGGCATTAATTTTTCAATTTAAATTCTAATTCAATTAAGATAATTAACGTTAATTTGTTTCTGTTTTTTTTTTTGAGAAACTGGCAACAAAACTTTAATCAAACTTTTAAAAAAATGAACGAAATGAAATAATATTGAGAATTCTGAGAGGCATTTAAATATTGACCTTGAATTATCGGCGTAAATAAGGGATTTTGAATGTTTATAAATAGTTGTCAGCGACTAAACTCAAAAGCTTAAGAAGTAAAATAAGGGTAATTACAAGTTTGGCTATTGAGTAAACAACCCCACACCACTTGGGGCTGTCCGAAAGAAAAAATTCGCTACTAATCTGCACCTAAACGACACAAAATGGCCAAGTCGACGGGAAACCCTCTCCTTGAAGGCACAGCCCGACATTATGGAAATACCAATTAAAACGCACAATAACAAGATAAGTGGCTGACATCAACCCTTAAATAATGACAAGCCGCGGCGTCGCCCCACACATCCACAGGTCGCCCCAAATGTGCACACAGTTGTACGGCTGGTAATTGAATTTAATGACGAGGCAGCCGCCCATTTACGCCCGCGAACCTTATGCCTGGCTGGGCTGATGCTGGCGTCGCAGCATACGCCTGCATTTCATGTAAAATAGCGTCTCTGCATAATTTATGTTAATAACGATAATTACACCGATGTAGACTTTAAACACAGCGTCACACAGCGCCATGGTGAAGCGAGGCCGGCATTAAGGACCGCCACACACGAATTTGCCGCGAAATGTTGGCCCAGGACTCATTAGGACCTGCCACAACTATGTGAATGTCGGTCCTTTGCATTATGCAAAACGGGCTGGCTGCTTGTTTGTGTTATTGTTGTGCGCAGCGCCGCTGCTGGTGCTCCCACAACTCTTCCACAATTTCCAATTTACAGCACTTTCGACTCTGGGGGACTACGAAATCCCAGTGTCTTTACGGATGCGACAGACAGACTTACGCTGTACTTAAAGTTCGCCATACAACCTGACGGTATATTGACAATTGATAGATCGATGAAATGGCTTCAATAGAATGGGAAATTCTCAAGTCACATATATTGATTTCCTTCGCTGTGCCACTATCGCGCCTTTGACTTTTGTTTTGGTAATCTTCAGTTTTCACATCCTTAATTCCCAAGCCCACCCTGGGCCGCATCTGCTGATGTGGAAACAGTGAAAATCCAATGATCAAACATTTTAAAACAATAAAAGCATTGAGTGCAATGGAGGAGCTGTGCAAGTTGCAAAGAATACATCATGCAAATGGGGGTGGCAATCTGATGTGAGCTTTTTGTTTCTCCATCCAGTAGCTTTTGATATGCTCAAGAGGTGGTTGGTGCTTAAAATAAATCTTGCATGGTTGAGAAAGCTGCTGGATCACATAATATTGGATAAATTTTACCTGTGATTTTTCTTTCTCTCCACTTCGGCTGAATTCAATGTTCATAAGTCATAATTGTTTGGGAATAATTCATAAGACGAATCGATTGTATGTTGAAAGCTTTATAAATATTTTCAAGAGAGAAAAACATTTTCTTTTTTTTTGTTGCCACGACACAAATCAGGTACGATTATTCTGATTTGTAATGCCTCGCTGATTTCAAGCTGAATGTTTCATGTTGGTACAGGGTGGGGTAACTGGGTTGTACACAAATAATTTTGTACCGAAAATGTAATATTACTTTAAGTAAAATCACTGTCTTAGACAATATTTCTTATGTTGTCTAACAAAAATCACTAATAATTTTTCATAACATTTTAGTATTTCCTTTCCGAAACGAAAATCTTATACTATTTCAAAAAATCAAATCTTGAGGCTAAGTGGAACGGTCCACTTAATAAATATAGAATTCATGATATTCCCGAGCGACAGTCCCCAATGCTTTGATGTGGTCGGGTCTTGTTGAATACTTTCCCTTAAAAGCTTCATTGATCGATATCAAATAAAAATATATTTGAGTAAAAACAATTTAAACTGAATAAAAGTAATTAATTAAAATGTTATGATAACCTTGTCGACCCACCCAGTACCATCAAAAACATTTGTAACATAAAAAAATCAGGTAACCAAAAAGAAAAATACGGTTAACTTATCAAAAAATAAAAAACTCAACAAAAGAAAATCTAAGACTTTGAGTCAATTACATGCGACTTTAATAAAAGGTTACCCAATTCTAATAGTTGAATTATTAAGCATGACATTCAAACTGTCATTAATGCCCAAAATGCCAATTAATGGGTTTTCGTAACGGACTTAAGGTATTGAAAAAACACCCCCAAGACGCAGGTAAATCACCATTGTGATTAAACGAGCCGCCACAAATAACAATTTACCACGCTAATTATTATTCATTGACATTGTCACAGTGGTGTCAAGATTTATCGATATACTCGATCGATGTCTGAATCGGGCCAGGTTCCACCAATGGGCCACAACAACCACGACACAACAAAACCGTCAAAGTCAGTTATATTAATCACCTTAATCGAATGGCAAGCGACGGCGCTGTCATAGGGTGATATGATGTGTTGATGTGTGCCGCATAAAGGCACAGATGAACATCATAACATGAAAATAACATTACGACATAGAACATTAGTACATACGCGCATCCCTGCGCCACTAAGGGCGGTGTGTCGACGCGCTAGGACCATAAACTTTATACGACTGCGAGTTTTACTTGCGACTTCAATTTTTGTGTGTTTTGGTTGCGTCCTCTTGTGACGCCGCCGATGATGCTGCGGCGGCCTTCATTTTATGATACACCCCACCCCCCACCCCCCTCGCACATATAATACATACAATGGCAAGGAAACTGCAAAGCCCAGCGTCTTATAGTCGCAGCAAGTCGAGCGGAACAGATACGGCCCCCAGAAAGCATTTAACTAAATTTAGGACTATAAAGTAAAAGCTTATAAACAGTGGAAGCACTTAAATGTGATAATACTGGATGATGAGCCTGCACATATATAAAACGCCTGCACATATATAAAACGCCTGCACATGTATAAAACGCCTGGCGCACCTATAAAATGATAGGCGTAATTGTTTTAATCAAAATCATACTCCATGCCGACGCCCAGGACTGTAACAAACCATCGCTACGGCCACTATTTTCGTAAAGCGACGACTTAGACGCCACGTTTTTTGATTGGGGATTTGGTTGGGCTGAACGGCATTTGCAGGAGGCGCTGTAGCTGAAGGATTTTCGAAATATACCGACATAAGCTGTAAGGATTTTGACACGTTGGACCGGTGAGATTCTGGCGATTGGTAGATTAACAGAGAGTTTAGTTTTTTTTTTTGGACAATGTCTTAAGTGTTGAAAAGTACTTTTAGGCGAGTCCTTGAAGCAAAACACATTTAATCAAACATGGAACTGAAAGGGAGACCCTTATAGTTAGAAATTACACGATTCGGCCTCATTTTCGATATTAAAAGTCAGTCACCATTAAAGTCAACATCTAGGCGTTATAAGATTGTCACTCAATCAATCATACGTCTTAATCAATGGCAACACGAATTCTATCTTTACACATTTAATACACTGATGAATGATTTGCCGGCTCTGCAAGGAACTTCTAATTAGCTGTAATTATAGCCAGCTGGTAGGCGTTAAAATGGTTGACTGAAATGCGAATTTCGTGTCTTGTGTCGCCCCTTTCCCTTACATTAGAGGAAGTATTTATGAATTGTGTGGGGGGTGGGTGGGGTAGGGTGATGAAGGGAAAGGGGAAGGGGTCACAATGCGAGAAGGGCTTTTTCGTCTAACAAATAGAATTGGAAGTCAATTTCAGACATATTTCATCTTCCTAATCAGTTTTTCCATTTGTTATCGCTTATTCTTCCTGCAAAACGTAGACAGACATAAGGAAACCATATAGCGAATAATTGAGTTACTTAGAATGTGATTCGATGCTAACGATATTCATCAATGGATATGTGTATCCGCAGTGTCACGGTGCGGCGACGGAACCACCATTCAGCACACATGATACACACATCGCATCCGTATACGTATTATTCAATCATGTGAATGAATATACAAAAGTGCTCGCACGTCGCCGTCACAGTTGAGTTCAATTTAACGCCATCGCTGCCTTTTCTGATTGCATTAAATTAACTTTCTATATGTATGCCATTGCCGTTTTCTTCAAGTGTTACCCGCAGATTACACCCCCTCCCCCCCACACTCACACACATGGTGAACATTTGCTAAAGTGCAACGGCGTTCTGTCATCCCCATTCAACGCCTAGCGGATGAATGCGAGTGTGTCGCGACGATATATTCAGCAGAAAATTCGCGCTGTCAGTTGTGTTCTGTTTGTTTGTTTGGCGGCGTGATTCTGTCACGTGACTGCAATTAGGAGCTGGCGACACGTGACTCGTCGCTGCGTGAAATTAGTTTCTACAATTCGTACATTTGTTATGCGCAAAAAAAAAGGGGAAGGATGCCGGTGAATCCCTATACACTTCCTTCAAGCTTCATTCAAAGAGCTTTTACTCTGCCACCATATTAAGACAGTTTATAGACGTCCAACTTGCACATAATCGGTTTAGAAACTTCACAAATTAGCAACGTTCTCTGTGTAGCGTCTTAAAGAAAACTAATTAGCAAACAGATTGGTGCATTGAATTCATAATTGGTGCTGCGCTAGACGGGTTCGTCTTTTAAAAAAAGAAAACGAAAAGAAGAAGAGCTTAAAATACAAAAACACAAAACTTTGCCACTTTAACTGAAATGCAGTTTTACTTTATTACATCAAGTTGCAGACAGTTCCTTTAGCCCTTAAAACCGCGCGGAAAATTGCTTAGACGCGTTGCGCACAAATCACCGGCTGAGCGGCATGGGATTTTGACATTTTTTACAACACACAAAAAACAAAAAAAAAAAAACAAAAAAAAAACAATCCAAAACTTTTGCCAACGATAATCAAAATCAATTTCTTTGCAGAATTTTCAAACGTGATTTGGTTGTAAACATTCGGCTCAGGTTAAAGTAAATGTCTGAGGGGTGGTCATGAAGAATTTTTTCATTGCAAGTAAATCCTTCGATTTATTTGAGTATTTTCGTCCCTTTTTTTTATCTGTAAAATTTTTTCAATTTTAAACTGTTTTCCTTCCACCCAAAAACACTTCAATCTTATTAGTTATTACCACGTAAACAATAAACAAGTCTCCTTAATTGAGCTACCAGTTTGCCGGTATAAAGATGGGCTAATCCTTGTGACAGGCAATTCTAGTAATTAGCGTTTTAAGTTCATAATTATGATTATATGCTTTACAAATTTCCAGGATTAAATTTCTAGTTGCCATGCTCACATGCAAGATGCCGCACTAGAGTGACACACAAACTTGCGGAATATTTCAATTAAACGATATTATGTCAGGCTGAGCATATAATTATATGTTTAACAACTCATATAGTTGTCAAATATGTACACATCACTAGTGAGCATTAAAGTGCTTAAACGGAATCATTAATTATTATGATTTGCACAATAACAAGAGCGACAAATGAGTTCATTTCCTAGTTGCGACATTTAGCATGGAAGAGTGCAACAAAGACAAGAACACGACATTGGTATTGCAGCCCTTAAATCTTTTAAGGACTTAATGAAAATTACATTTTCACAGATTTCTATTGAATGTATACCATAAATTACAACGTTGTTTATTACAGAATTTGTTCATTTTCTGCTATAGAATTTCCGTTAGTTGTTAATAAAGGTCCTAGGGCAAAATATTTTACCCACCACCCCCCAACCCCTAACTGCAACATAAATGCTCAGCGATTTGACAAATTATTGAAATTCCCAAAATAACGCCAACCGACAAATAATCGAACATATAAGAATTTCAAATGAATTTTTGCGCCAGCAAATCATTTTCATCCCTTAACTTACCCCACATACGACTATATGGGATAGTAAATGTTTAGCTTAACCTAAACTCAATCTAAAATGTTGATTGATTATCGCGCTAAATTTCCCACAAACAAAGCAACTGAATGGCATTGTAGCGACTAGCGTACATTCCATTCATATACGGAAGACAATGAATTATAGCTGACAAAACATAGACTGTAAGCCAACCAAAGCGCTATAGAGCATAAACACAAGCATTCGAACAATTTAGCATGGATTGGACGCTCCAGCATATTATGTAGTTACAGCAGTTGTCGAGACCAGCATAGGGGTTGTTCGCCGCACTATTATTATGTCCACAGCCAATAAAATCCAGAGCTGTTTTTGAGGCACACCATAGCAAATGTGAACCGCATTGCCTTATGAACTTCATCCCCCCACCCCGCACACCCCCACACACATAAAATATGAAATAGGAAAGTTGTGTAAATATGATGTGGTTTTATGTTTGTCAATATTGCAGGCAAAGCTTTACAATATAGTATCCTGGGGGTTGGGGGGGTGGAACGCGGCTGCTCCCTTCAGTGGTTCAGTTGCGGGGGTAGTTTATAAATAGACCCTTTCCGGCATGGTAACTACGATGTTGCGTTTTGCGAATTCATTTGTTCGATTTATTGTCAATGAATCTGAATGGTACTTAGGTTAAAGTCCATTTATAGTTTGCCGTTTTTTTGACCTTGATTTAGTCCTTGCAAAACATACAACTCGTGCAACGGTTAACACAAAGGAAATATTTGTAGTTTACTGAAATTTTGTATGCCCACCAAAAATGTGTTTCATTTTTATGCGGGTGCAAAATCCATCTAAATTTGACGAGACCCTTTTTGCAGGACATAGCCGGTCAGTAGCGAAACACTTTTACATTTAGATTGTCTTTTAATCAACCAAACAAAATAAGGGATGAAAAAGCTCACAACAACAACAATGCCTCGCAAAATTTCACAGCATAAAATGTTTAAATTTAGCCACCGCGCGAAGGTGGTTACCGAGGCCCAGGTAGACGCAATGAAAGTCGCCTTCTGCGGCATGTTGTCGCGAATATGTATAGGTGTTGTTGTCAAGTGGGGTTTTATGTCGTACAGCCGATTTAAATGGATATTCACTGGCATAATTACAGTGAGAGCATAAGCATAAGCATAAGCATGAGTACGGTTTGGTATGGAAATTGATAATCGATTATTTGTTCAGAAACTAATGTAATTACATTCTCCGATGGAGAAATACCATCGTCTGTTGAAAATGTTCAGTCATATTTACCCCCAAAGGCATAAATATGTAATTTTTTAATGGACATTATGCTCTCTTTCTCTCTCACTCTCTCTCTCACTCTCTATTCTCGTGTGCATTGAAGACAATACAAGAGCATGATTATGGAAGTGACGGTTCCTTGCAAATGTTCTTATCGGTCCGATAATAATTTTAAAATGGCTTTTGCTTTTTTTGTTATTTCATTTTATCGACCATTTTCCGAAACAATTCGTGCGGTTTGTCAGCTTCTTTCCCTTATTCAAGTCCTGTTTCTGCCCTCCCAACCCTCCCCCTCCCCCGAGTATTTCCTTTTTTTATCGACTAGTCGGTGGGTGTAAATTTGCACAATAAAAATAAGCCGCAGCATCTGCGAGCCAATCTTGCGATATAATTATCCGAGTTCAAGTCGACACGTGTGAGGTGTGGTTACGGCGATTCGGAGGGGTGGGGGTGGTTAGGGGGGGTTGGGGAATCGAAAAGTGTAGGTGTTCACAACACGGCGGTTGTTTAATTAACGTAAACTTTTTATTGCTCCACTTGGCCGGTTCTTTGTGACTTCCGCCACATCAATAGCAACCCCGAAACCAAAAACAAAAAATTCCGTAAAACAAGAAGAACAAGAATAAGAAGAAGTCAAAGAAGAAAAAGAAGATGAAGATGAAACCCGAGTAAAGAAAGTTCGAACCGAATAAACACAGAAGTGGATTAATCTCATGACGAAATTGTGGCCAGAATCGAACGGTATATTCGTCTTACCTGCCTGTCTTTACGGCATCTTAATCATTTTACGTGTCTCATTATTATCAAGCCACAAATTCAACAATGTGAATTCCATTTTCATCGAAAAGTCAATGCACAAATCAATTGTTTTGTAATTTTGCAGCATAATTTCTTGTATTCTTTTCTTCGCTAGAAATTTGTTGCTTCAAGGAAGTTCTGAACGAAATTCTGAAGAGATTCAGGTACTTTATTGATTTTCGTAAAGTTGCTTATGCCAGCCGAACTTTAGCAGCTTTTGTACGTTTATGACGAGCATTTTGATGGAGGATTATTATGTTGTGCACAATGCCGCAAGTTCTAACAGTTTAATTAAAAATCGCGCTTATGTTGTCGAGAAAATGTATCGTCGATACCATCAAGGTCATACTTAATTGCTCAATAACTTAAAGAAAGGTATCCAAGTTTACGAACAAGAAACTAATTAATAACAATAAATAAAACATGAAAATTTCAAGAAGCTAGGAAATGCTTCTTGAATAGCATATGAAGCTGCAAAAATTCAAGACGTTGGGCAATACTTCTTAAATCGCATGTGAAGCTGAATCCAAGAAAATTTCAAGACGTTGGAAAATACTTCTTAGATGCTATATGAAACTGCTGCGATCACAATTTCCGCCACACAAGTAGTTGATTGAAAAAACAGTTTCATTTAATAAATATAGGAAGATGCCAGTAACTTTCTTAGAGAACGTTGTTTTAATATATTTTATATGAAACAATATAATGTGAAGAATGTCAACGTAATATAGATGAAAAACGAAAATAATTCCAACTTAATAATAAATGGAATAAAAGCGACATCTTGAAAGTAATGTAGTATCCTACAGAGCGCATTTTCTCTGACAAACAAGTAAAACTGCACAACATGAGATTGATATATGAAAAAGGAAGACACTTGAATACAATTGCTAGAGCTCAAAGACACGTCCTCATTGTATCCTTACAGTCAATAGTAAGTTTGTGGCGCGCTGTTTGTATTGAACACTAGTCTCCTTGTCACGTAGACATTCGTACAGATGCAAGGAGCGTCATTTGTAGCAACAAGGACAACTAATCCTTTGACTTTTGCCCAGCTACTATTCGTGAATGTTGTCAACTCAAAGTGAATGTGCAACAACTGCAGTTTGGCTGATATCATTGGCACGACGAGAGAGTACCCAAACGACAAACACGCCAAGAACTCTTGAAACTTCTTCTTGGATTTAAAGTCGCCAATTCTTCTCCACCCACCCAACCACCCCCCCCCCCATTGGCTAAGCAACTTTTTCAACTTGCAAAACTAATTCCGTAAATCTTAACTGACTGTGCTGTTAACAAGCATTCTCGAGTCACTTGGAAGTTTTGTAAGCGCCGAATACCATCAAACTAACATATTATGCAATCAGTGCAAGAAAATCGTTTGCTGCAATCGCTTGGCAAAGTGCATTCAAAGTGGCAAACTTTTACATATGCCATTACAGCGTTGCAAATGTAAATTTGCCGCTGGGACGCGTTTCTCATGCAGCGGAACAATGCATGTGGATGGTAAAATTGGTAAATAATCCGCGGAACAGGTGCACATCTCATCTCACATCTACAACGTGCATCTCATTATTGCACAATAAATCTTACGATTTTACGACGATTTCTTATCGATTTTAATAATCGCACCGTGTCAAAAGTGACAAGTTGCTGTACAATTTGTCGCCCGAAGAAGCGAATGCAGGAATAAGTGCCGTAATGGATGTGCACTCTAACCCACACAACTTTTACTGCTCGTAAATGTGGGCCGAGTGGGTGGGCGCCATCCCCTTTCAACCCTGCCCAATTTGCGCCGACAGCTGTGTCACGCCGGGCTGTGGGCGCTCCACGTTCGATTCGTGTCGACACTGAAAGTGCTGAAGCTGGTTCAATGAAGCGTCTTGGCTGAATGGAGCTGGGTCACTAAATCAAGGAATGTTCAGCAAATGTTGTTCAGTTTGATGTGTGAAATGTTTTAGGAGGCAATATGTAGACACTTTACGGACATATTGGCGAATCGGGTTGGTTTTTGTGTGGTGGAATTTATTGGCTGCAATTTATTTATATGCAAGGGGGTTGATTTATGGACTTCCATCCCTAGAATGTCGATATTGTTGCAGCGGTTGACTTGAATGAACTGTGCAATGGCTTTTTCTTACTCGGGTTGATAAAGTTTACGATTGAATTTTTGGACTTTAAGTTTACTTAGTTTGAGTGACTTTTGAGTGAATTTTGCATAAAAATGCATTTGAGTGATAAAACAATTTTTCTAGATGTAAATGAATAGATAAGAAAATTAAGGAGATTTTTTGTAGGAAAATAAATTGTTTTACCAATCAATGAATGTGTCATGAAATCATATAACTTAATATATTCATGCGAAATTTATAATTCACTGCATCAAATTTGCAACCCCCCAAATTGAATTTGAATTAATAATAAAACAAAAACTGCCACCCCCAACCCCCTTAACTGTGAATCCTGCATTAAACTGCTGTTAAAAATTGTGCACGTTAAACTAAATCATGTAAAGCTTTCAGTGTGTCAGTATTCGTGATAAAGGACTTCGCTTTTAAGCTGTCACATCGAAGGTCAATCTGCCATTAAACGTCATTGAAGTTGTCAGCCACCTCTGCATTGCATTAACAACTTAAAAGCCGCACAATAAAACAAAGCTTTTTTTTTCTTCTCCTATTTCATCAAAAATAACATATAAGACCATATGTGAGGTTTGCCAAATCCAATTACTCGTGTTACTGCCGCCATGTTAACGCTGTTAAAAGGATTTCGACTCGAATTCTTTCTGTTCCCAAAAAAAAAAAAAAAAACAAAAAAAAAAAAAAACTGTTTTGCCCCCGTCGTCGTCGCTTGTGGGGAGCCTAGTAATCTCATTTCATCCCCGTTCCACATGGAAAACAAAAATTTAAATTGCAAATTCAATACGGCAGACGTTTCAGTCAGATTTTCTACATTTTATTTTTATGTATATATATATTTTTTATTTTTTTCAGCATTCAATTGATTGACTGAAAAGTTCACAGGCACAACTTTCCATTTCATCCCTTAATACATGAGGCTGCCATTACATACCCAATTGTGATGGCATACTGAGCCTCTTCAATCCAACTGCGGATAAATGCGTAGCAGCTCGATGTTGAATAAATTACCGATGAAATGTGTTAAGTTAATAAAAAGAGGTAGAAAAGCCTTTTTTTGCAGCTTTCGCCAAAAATTTGTAAGATGTTTTACCATAAAACAGAATGCTCACCAAAAGTGAGCAAGAGAGATAAGAAAACTGATGGATTTGACTGTTTATATGCGACAATTTCTTTATCAAACGGAAATAAGAAGTACTTATGTTCAAAGAATTCCCTCGACTAAAGACAGATATTTGCAAATTACGTAAAGAAAACCACATTTTTGTCGGCCAATTATAAGTTAGTTATTTCATTGAATGAAGTATTTCTCTGCATTGAAAAACTTTCGTCTCAGTCCACTGGTCGCTGTAGTTTACCAATTACAAATATGTTATAATTATTGTTGCTGTAATGCTGAATGAGGGGTCTGCGGGGTTGAGGGAGGGACAGGCGGTGGGGGAGGGTTGAGTGGAAAAGTTGCCAGCAAAACTTATGTATTTTGTAATAAATTTTTTGATATGAAAATAGTTGTAGCAATTACGGTGCCGGTCGGTATCTGGGGGGGGGGGGTTGAGGGGTTGGCTCGTTATTCGTATCCTTGAAAAGGAATCACTCAATTGAAGGTATTTTGTGTTGGATATTAAATTGCGATAGTTGGCAAACTTTGTGATGAGTTTGGTCAGTGAGGTCGATCAGCTTCTAATTTATTGCCTTCAATTGTTTGCGCAAAAATATTTAGTTTCTACTTTATGTTTCTAACTTTGACTGAATTAAAAGTATAACTGAATTTTTATAATTAAATGTCAAAAAAAAAACTGAGAACAGGTAAAAAAAAATAATGAAAACCACGGTACAAATCCGTTATTTATGTAAACGAAATCTGTAACTTAAAACCACACAAAAAGTAATTAATAATTGGTAATTGCCATGAATGTAATTAAAATATTCATTAACTTGCGTTGAAAGTCATTAAAGTGTTTTTCACATGTGAATTTCCCCACGACAAAGTATTAAAATAAATTAATGTTTTATGCAATGAAATGAATAAACCTATGGGAAATTTAAATATCCCTTTCATCTATAAGGTAATTTACAAAATATCTTAAATTGGCCTGCACCACATAAAGAAACTGCCAATTCTGTCCGAAGAATCTACAAAATACCGACAAAGAAACAATGAAAATTCCGCAGGAAATTTTAGGCATTAGAAAGCAACATATTTAAACCATATAGCACATAAATAACGGATAACAAAAAAAAAATCCAGGGAAACTCCACATTTGTGTTAGGAAAAATTTACGAACCAAAATCCAGAGATTACATTTTCTTAGTGGAAAACATCTTACAAGTGACACTTCCACTTTTGTTATCATAAATGCGTGAAGAAAAATCTTAAATATTGTCATTATTTGAAAAAACACAAATTTTATGCTTTAAATTGGTGGCAAAAAAAAAGCTAATTTTTTGACGTGAAACTAAGTAACATTTAGCCACCCCCACAGTGTCTCTATTGAAAACTCGAACAAATATGTGCAGAAAACGCTCTGCTAGGTACGAAAACGCATATATGTATGTTACCGCTATGTGGCAATATGGAAAGTGGAAAAATAAGGGTTGATGCTTGACGATGCGATACCCAAAACTCAACAGCTTCCATTGTAATATCGCATTACCTATATATGTTCTATGACATTTTGGTTGGCACGTTTCAAGCTTTAAACAAGATTTCTTTTCTCGTTTGGGCGTTTGTAGAACTGTATTGAAACTGTGCTCTGACATGGAAGTGGGTAAAACCAAAAAAAAAAACAAAAAAAGCGGGCAGGACCATGTGGGGAGGGTGGGGGAGGATGATGATCATGTAACGCAAAAAACGGAGCGACTGCAATTGTAAGCGCTGCAAAAGCGGAACCACTGGAAGGGAGCGTTTGGTGGGTGGATGGGTGGTTTTTTTTTTGGGGAGGCGTCGACAGAACGTTGATGACTTATGTGAAAGCAATCTGGATTTTGTTGCCGTTTGTGGAAAATGAGATTTAAGGGAAGTCGTTTCAAAGAAAAGCGCTAACAAAAAACGAATGCTAAAGTTTGATTTGAAGTGTTTTGTCAGTTTGTGTGTCCTGATTAAGTTGATAGTTTTCGTTCCAGGACGAAGAAAACGAGGAAATCGCTTCACTGTGCTGAACGTTTAACATCTTTTCTTAACGGCGGTTTTCAGTCGATTTCAATAAAGACAACTTTACCAAAATCTTATATTACCCTTGAATGTTGAAGTGACACCGTAGACAATAAAAATGTCGTGCCGGTAAGGGACTTGAATATTACATCAATGCAACACCGTCACGCCAGTCGCCAACCCAGAAGACAGATTAAGACGATTTAACAATTCGCTTCATACAAAGCAACGAAACTAAAACAACCCGAATAAAGAAAAACGTCTTTTGGCATATATAGGAACAGTAAACCATTTCAAATGTTTCAGCTGGGCCAAGTTTCACTCAATTATTCCAGTCACTCGCGAGCGAACGACCTTAGGAGTCTGAGTGGGTGGTGCAACGACCAAAAAAAAAGCCGCGGCAATTAATACAGTCCCCGAACTCGCGTGCCATTAACATAACATTTTTGCGCCGGGGTCAGGAAAAGAATGCTAATGATGTGTGTGCCATTCATGCTCACATTATTTGAATTCTAATTTCAGTCTGTGGGTGGGGGTGGGTTGTTCTCATTGTTTTGCAGTGTCTCCGGCCGTAAGCTTTCGCCGCTAAATGTAGAAAAGCTCTAAGGGTGGCCTTAGTGTCCCGTTATGACGCTACAAAACGACGTCACGTTTTGATGGGTGGGCTTCATGTACCATTTAGAATAATTTCGTTGGCAGCAGCTAGCGGACTTGGGGGGTTGGGACAGGGGGGGTGGCGAGCCTCTTTTCGAAGCCTGGCATGGATTTGCTGTAAAACTCTACTTTCCCTCTCGATTTCATGCATTTAATGATATGATATGAGTCCCTTTTCCGCTTATGTGTGTGTGTGTGTGTTGTACGCTTGCTTCTCGATGGGATACCAAATAAAGACTTAAATGGTTCTATGTCAACATGCCGGATCGACCAGGACAGTGTGGGGTAAATGTAAATGGGTGACACACTGAAAGCGTATGTTGAACTCAATTGCAGAAGCTTTTGCGTATAAATAGCCGAATATCCTTACAGTTTGCTTTTGGCTGTGCAAACAAATCAATCCATTAAAGTGTCGGACTGAAATCGCTGCTGAGAGGATCCTGTTTTTAGTGATTTGCTTTGTTGTTCGGCTCGGGTCTCGACGGAGTCGCCCGGCATTAGCTGCCATAGAAAATTTGCCAGATTTCTTGTCTAAATCAATCAAACGAGGATTAGACTGATTAAATGGTGCTCAATTGTCTGATATGTTGGGGGACAAGGTCGACGACAGGGGTTGGGTGGGTGGTGTATAGACTTCCAGCGACGGCGCTTTCTATTTCACATTTGATGGTACTGACGATGAAATTGAATGAGGCAATATTGAGTGTTCTGAAATGGCGATACGATTTGAAACTTGTCAAATGGAGTCCTTTTCCATGAATGAATGTGCCGTTTTTCATTAAAAAAAAAACAAAACAGAAACAAAAACACTTATTTGTATCTTTAAATCGGTCATGCATGAATAAACATAATTTATGAACTGGCATCTTTAATATCTTAACTACTCATCAATCTCAGCTGAAGTTACCCAAATCTTTCAGTGAACACGACGAAGGCAAAACTTTCCGGTTCCCCCGAAAAAAAACCCTTTAAATAAGGGATTCCATTCTCAATTGTCTTTTGATGACCGTTGTAAAAAACTAAAAACTTATATTTCCGAAGTCGCACCCTTGTCTTGCCTACAGCCAACCACTGCGACCCCCTCAAAGCCCATCATGTTCCGTATTTGTTATCTGCCAAAACAGGGCACAACCATCGGGACTAACTAATGGAAATGTCACATTCTTCAGTCTTATGGATATGTGTTATCTATATATTTCATTAAACATTTAGCTACAAAACATGTAAAACATATATAAAGAAAAAGGATAATTAGGCAACTGAGAAGTGATGTGAGACGCTTCACTGGCACATCTCGAAGGTCACAAAATTGTGCTTGTAATATCCAATCGAACACGATGTTTAAGCTGAGATCATCCTAACCAACCCAAAACCACCCAGCCACCCACGCACATCCCTCTTGGCAAGGCTTGAATCGCCATTTGTCCAATGCAATAGATGAAGCACTCATTTCTCAGTCCATTAAATCGGAAGCGCGCTCGCTAGCGTTTTCTTCATTTAATTGCTTCCTTATGGCCCTCGCTCATAAGACGCTGTTGTTGTTTGTCGCTCTCATCCCATTACAGCTGGATGTTGGCAAACGTGGAGCAGCCTCATTTATTCATCCAACTGGCTGGGAAGAGTTTCTGTGTGTGCCGCGTCGGAATTCGATAGTCGTCGACGAATCGTTCGAATTGCCGGCGGGCCCATAAAAGCATTTTCATATAGAAACTGAGTTACAGATGAAGATTATCTGTTTTGTCAAGCTACAACCCCTAACACCTATCCACCCCTTTCCGGCATCTACACATAAACGCTGCGATTTAATGCGATAATAATCTATGGTAACTCGTTTACAGCTGAAGGCGGCTGAAACAAATGAGGTGGCTATATCTTTGTGCATTTTCTTAGAATCCATAAAGATTTGTTGTGTTCAGTTATCAACGTTGTTTTCCACAAGCATATCTAAGCGCCAGGAATTTTGACGGAACTATTGGGACACATCATAAGTGCGACGAAGAAAACTCACTAACGCCCAAAGACGCTGCCATTGAGACGGTGCAGTTGTAATTACCACAAATTAATCAGAAATTGACAGACTAACATCGGAAGTACGACGAAAACGCAATTTTCGCTTCAAGTTACCACATAGCGACAAGGGGTGGGTGGGTGGCTCGGGGAGTGCGGGGTGGTTTGTAAGCCCACTAAAAGAGGAAAAGAAGTAACTGTAAATCAATCAACAAAACGTTGGCTGAGCTGAAAGTAAATATTGGCGTTGAGCGGTGGTTTGTTTGCTTGAAAATATTCTGATGAGACCACCCTCACCCTCAACCAAATTTCACAACCCCTTCCTATTTAGTTGTCGCAAAGTTGGAAGGGGGGCCACAATTTTTATTGTTCATGCCGCACAAAACTTTTACAATAAAATGCGGCGATAATGTGTGAGTAACTAGTTGGTAGAAGTAATAAAATTGTGCGGGCAACAGCCCGAAACATCCCCCCACCCCTTTCGCAAACAAACGACTAGCACCAACTCTGATTTCTTAAGACAGAATCGAAAGAAAGTTGTGAAGCAGCGACGTACGTCTTCAAAATTATTTATTAGCTGGAGATGTGTTTGCGACAAGCGACAATTGTGTTTGTTGACAGAAACTCAGAGCATAATTATATTTGCATAATTAGTATGCTTAGAAATTCGGGAGAATTTAAAATTTTCCTGACAACCTTTAACCTTGAATGGAGCACATTCAATACAAAACATCAACGTCTAAGAAGCTAGTCGATGGAAAACAAATAAATGCCGCCTCATGATTTTCCACAGACATAAATGCGCACAGAAAGCGAAATGCCAGCATGTATGTTTGTTCAACATACATAAATAATTACATACATACGGACCGTTCATTAGGTTTGGAAAGCACCTAGACTAGGAGAAAGGATGTACAAAGGCGCATATAAATCAAAAATTAATTCTTATTCATTGACTGTTGCTCGCTGCTGAGCATTGAAATTAAACTTGAATTGGCTGCCAGCTACCCTAGTTGCCCCCAACCCTCGTCATCCCTCCACATCGTCTGAAGATAATCCCTCTCCTTATCAGCTCATTGTGTGTACACAAATGAGCTTAAAGCAAATATTTGCTTACAAATACTGTTCGAATTCCATTCTTTAATAAAGTGGAAAACATAACAAATATGCTAACAAAATAATAAATAAATAAAAAACGAAATGTAAAACGAAAACAGTGAAAGAACACGACCAGAAACGAAGCAGCAACAAATTCCGAAGTGAGGAAAACGACGACCGACAGCTGAAAAGTGAAAGTGTTTTTTTTTTTGTATTTTTTTTTTGTTTTTTTTTTTGGGAAAGACGAGAAGCCCGAATGATAAATCAATATGGCATTCCACTTATTGTGCCTGCCTATTAGATAAACGCTCACCCCCCAACGTGTGTCAATAATTCATCAGATTCTTGGAGCGTCGCTGTTCTCGTGTGGATGTGTGTAGATGTGTGCAAGTGTGTGTGTGTGTGTGGGTGTCAAAAACGACACACTACAAAATGAATCGGCGCTGCTCGTCGCCGAAATTATGCAAATTTAACATTGCGAAGACGCCTACCGCCTTTAAGAAAGTGCGAGATGGAAGGACTGCCAGTTGGTGAGCCTTGAGCGCAATGAATAATGATATACCAATAATAGGTGCGTATAAGGATATTACTCCCTGACTGAAGGAGCAGCGAAGCCGCATCGAGTGACTTCACTCAATGACAATGCGACGCTTTCTATGTAACAGCACTTTGCATATCGATATATTATGTTGCCGACACGACTCATAATAACATCAGGTATTCATATTTGTTTCGTCACCTGGCCCCCCGATGTGTTTTAAACGTTGGAGTGAGCGTGCAATCACATTTTTATTTGGCCAATTTATACCGAATGGTGGAGGGGTGGGGGTGGTATGTGGGTGGGGTTGGCAATACTTGCATTCAATTGTGCTGGTGAGGGGAGGGGGAGATCAGGCTGGGGAATACGGATTTCATAATGGTAAAAAATGGTAATTTTATTAAAAAATATGGTTTGAAGCTTTTTTTTGTTTTTATTGGGTTAAATGTTGCCATTTATTATGAAGATTAGATCTGCTGAAACTCCAAGTGAATAAATGAATTCGGCTAGTGTTAATAAATTCAAATCAGCTGTTAGAAGATGAAGTCTGTGGGGGGGGTTGAACGGAATGCGCAACCCCTTAATGTTGATATTGAACTCACCAGGCGTTTTTGTTGTTAGGGAAACGCCTGAATGTAGTCAATTTAGAGATATTCACTTTGTGATGTCATGACAGCATGGAAAATGTCACAGGAAATTGGAAAAAGCTCTGAGTATGTGAGATCGACTCGCTAAAACTGGCCCAACTCGAATAGTGAAACAATTTTCTCCTTTTGAGAATAATTCATCTCAATAAAGAACTGTGCAAAATTGCAGAGCAGACTTGCTTTATATTAACAGAGAACAACAGAAAGCAATGTCTTCAAAGCATAACAACATCACAGAAATGTAAAGTCCTTCAAGATGTCATGAATTTCACAACATGCAAAACTATTGTCATCACATACCTTACTAGTTACAGCGCCAACAATAAAGGAGCTGCACAGGCGACAGTAGGGATATTGAATAAAGGCAAACGGATGCGGAAATAGAATCAATCTGACACCGTAAAGTTGTCTCCTTTAAACAGAATAGCTTTATGTCGCCTCTAAACATGAAAATATCGAATTTCACCCGAAAAAAGCTGCAGGGTATTGCTTCAGCGAGTCCCTTTTTTACACAATTCTGTTTCTTCAATCTTTCTTTCTTTTTTTACCGTTTCTTTATACTAAAAATAAAGATTCCTTACACTATACTAAACAATAAAACATCTTGAAATACCTGAAGAGACAGTGACAGCTTTAAGAGCATTTGACAAAACTCATGGAATAAATGGCATTGTACTGGCCATGGAAACACGATCAGCCATGCCGCAATGTCATTTCACAGACAATCAACCAAATGGATGTCAAAGGAGTTTATTAGAAGTAATGAAGGAAAAGGGAGATGGAGGGCGACTCAATCAGCATAGAGCTTAAAAAAAAACAGTGAATAGACTAAGGAGCTGGCCAGCATCTGGCACTTGTAATTATGGTGGGAACGACTGGCAGTGACGACCCTGTCAATAGATAAAGGCCTAGCGTATTTTAGCTACCAAGGATTCACAGGGATTAAGATGGACAGGATGAAAAGAGACAAGTTCACGTCTCATTTAACTGGAATTTTATTGATATGAGTCAGGCACAATCTGCGGATTTTCCATTTGATCCATCTGACTTAATAACATTTCGAACAAACGACCAGCAACTGGGGAACAGAACTGTCCCAACAAAATTTGAATAACCACCGACTTAGGCTTCAAGAATGATACAATGTGAGCGTATTCTGTACACTCTTTCGCAAATAAAGGACCTAAACATCGAACAATTGAAGCCTGCTGTCATCTTATTGCTATGCCTCCGGATGGCACGGATGTATTGGAAATAGGCCCGTTTTGAAATTGTATCCGAATATGACAATTCACCCATATAATTCCCGGTAAGCCGCTACCTGTGATTCAACTTTACAATTGCGAAACGCCTACATTTCGATGACACCCCGATTCTGGGTAAATTCCAAACATAAAAGTGTCGCGTCGCTCTGTGCCACCTGAAAATTCACACCCGCTTGGCATTTGCATGTAAAAGAGTGTACCAGAAGTTGGAGGATTTGTTCTTCATTCAAAAAAAGGGTTTGACGTGACTTGTGTTTTTTATGTGCCCACTTGCATACTTCCGGGATGTTTCATAGTCCCAATACCTTTGTACGCATACGAAACAACAAAAAAAAGGAAACTGTTTTTCGTGGGAAGAGGGTGGGGGTGGTGAGATGGGGTTTGGTAAGAAACATCGTGGAACGCGCAAATTGTGATTGTTAAATGTGTCGTCGAGTGTAAATTATGATGTTGAGCCGCGTCATCTTAAGTCAATTAGTCAACCAGGTCGACAAGATGTGTCAGCTAAAAGTTTTCTAGCACGTCACCATTAAGTGAAGCCTAGTCCTCCATCCATTCCAAGTTAATTTGCCAGCCAGTACACAATTTTCAATCTGTAAACGACTTTCACTTCGGCAACTTGTTTACGGGTGACATAATGTTAGGCGTTTTTTATTTTTATTTATTTTTTGTTGGCGCTCATTTTGGGGCTTAACTCTGCCAACAGGCGTTTATGGGAGACCTTCAAGTTGACATCACCATTCACCATGGAAGTCATCAGTGGGGGCAAAAACAAAAACGAAGCAAAAAAAAAACAATTCCCTTTGTAAATGCAGCCACTCAGAAACAGCGTGCTTCCACTGATGCGCGGATGAGTGAAAACACTTGATTTGTATGGTGTTTCTCATTTGGAGCATCCCGACGCCACTTCAACGCTCCAATTGCAAATTGAACATGTTGCGTTTAATTACACACTTTTCGGAAGCCCCCTCAATATTCACATCCCTCTGATAAATGTGTTAATGTAAACACCCCCTCCCCTTCTCCCGATCATAAAAGATAGGAAAACCATGGAAATGTTTTTTTTTTGTTGTTGCATGTCATATCAACTGCGATAAAGAAGAATGTACAATGATTGGAAAAACTGATCATCCAGGTGGTATTATGTGGAAGTCATGCCATGAATGAGCTGCAGCTTTCTCATCGTTTCACTAATACGCAGCGAAAGCACCTGTACAGGTAATTACCAACTGTTCCGTTTGAATCCGTCCTACCTGTCTGCTCCAATCTGTTCTTTGCACACTTTTTAATTTGCGTTGTATTCCAGCACATTAATTGATGTCAGGGTTGTTTTACGGATGGCCCAGCTTTTGGTGGAATGTTTAATTTTTTTTTTTGTATTTGTATATTATTTGAAAATGTTATGTGCGCCGCGTCGAGTGAATACGTACGTTTGAATGGCGGGCTGGTTTTCCCGCATCTTTGTTTGTGTTTGACAAATTAATTAATTGTGAAAAAGGGTATGTGAAAGATGATGTTCACCTCTAAACCAGCTGAAATTGCCGTGTTCACCTTTTTAAAGGTGTTGAAATTGGATATATAAAGCTGGAGGGGTGGCATGTTTGAGTGTTTTTCATATTTTGAAACGACCAAATAAATCATCCCCCATTTTTTAATTACCTGCCTAACGTCTGCTCTCTATTTCTTCTTCTTTAAGGCAATGGGAAGAAAGAGATTTGAGTAGGTGAATTCGGCGAAAGTGTTTTCATACTATTCACAATTGTCATTTCTGTAAGGAATTGATGTCAATCAGAGTCAAGTTCCACAGCACATCTTCAGACAAACTAAATGAACACATCTCAATGCAACTAAACTAACAAGGAGACGCCTTTTGTTGACAATACACTTGCTAACTTCGTTCCATGTCTCCTTGACGCATTCCCTTTATACACTAGTGTCCTTGTAAAACATCCGCGATAGCGACAAGAGCAAAAAAGTGGACATTTAATCACCCTTTAGCGACACATCACGTTGGCACGACCTGTTATTGAATTCAAATTACATTCTCTATGCTCGCTCTGAACCCTTTTGAGATGTTTCATCCCCCAACCCCACTCCACATTTGAATTGAATCCTGCCACAACAGCACGTCTTTATGTAAACTTGCACTTCCCGTTTGCCAGCCAATTCCTCTATGCTATTGAGCCAACAATCTCTCTCGCTTTCGCTTGCATCCACAAGTGCACCTCTGCTTCTTCGAAGGACAGGAATTGCATTGAATACACCCATGGCGGTATTACATAACAAAAAAGGATACCGGCATTCTGGTGTGGATTGACGTTTCCAGCTATACGTTGACATTTTGAGCGCCACTAATTTTAATACACATTTTCTGATGACTCCAAGTGGGTGCAACATATCATTCATCTCGGTGAGTAATACTGACCAGGGATGCCTCAGGAGACAGGTATAATGGGTTGTAGTTTGTGTTGTTGCACATGGGCATGTGGTGTCCACGGAGGATGAGGAACCGTGCAGCGAAACACATATAAATAACTGTAGATGGGTAAGCTGATTAATATACGCTTCGACAATCGCCATTGTCTGACATAGATGGGCATTGTACACGCATAGAAAGCATCTGCAAACGCAACTTCCCTAATTAAGTTAGAAAAGTAACAGCCAAGAGGCATGGCTAGGAGTAGCAGATGAGGGCCAAAAACGACACAAGAACGACAAGAACGGCGACGACGACTCCTCATGTGCCCACCGCAACGGATATTGTGCACAAAATGTAAATCATTTGTGTGCGCTTATCGTTAGCTTCAGCATTAGGGGTGGTGCTGCGGGGTGGTAGTGCCAGGGGTGGTCGTGCTGGGGTGTTGTTGTGTGGCGTGTGTATTGTACAATTTGCCGAGCTATTCTTCTGAAGTCAGTTATTTTAGTCGTAACTTGGAATTAGATTAAGCTCGGTGATATCCCCTCGATGCACTCTTGCAACATATGCAACCTGCATTACATGCATTCAGGTCGCCTTTGGGGGTGTGAGGGAGGGACTGGTAGGCAAGAGGGGCGGCGGGGGGCATTTTTCTTGTCTCTTGCCAGCGTCATCATCATCTTCTACGTTATTATTATTATCTCCCTACAGTTTCTCCATGCTTTCTTACTCGTTAGGAGACTGGATACTTATCGGTGATACACTGGCTGTATTTAAAGTTAACCGTTAAATGAGCATAAAAAGCTGTGCAGCGTCGACCAGTCGAGAGCTTTTAATATTTTTCTGCTAATAATGGATTTTGTTCCGCACCAGAAGCTTTTTGTTACTGAACTGCTGGAATTTTGGATTTTTTTGATTTTTAACTGATACCAGGGATTTAATTCGAGAGATTCAATTATAAATTTTAAAAAATGTGCTGAATTGCTGAATGTAATTTACAATGAATTTTTATAAAAGCAATTTTTTTTTTCCATAAGAACAGATAGTAAGAGTTAATGTCAAACGGAAATTTTGTTTTTTGTTGCAAAACTGCTGAATTCATTTTTTGCAAGTCCTGAATGGTCAAAAATTTAATATTTACTTGTATTACTCCGACGGTATATTTTGCTGAATTTTACCGTAACAATTGATAGAAGAGGTCATTAAATCGGTGTCTTTAAAGTGCTGTATTGCTGAATTCAGAAATTGTAATAATCGAATGTAATCAACAGCCATCCACGACATTCCCTGCCAGTTCAGCTGAAATCCCCCATCGGCAATGCGACATCGTCAATATGTGAAAATGTACATTTTCCTCTTCATGATAACATCCATTTTTCCCGCCCATTTTTGTCAGTTGTTGTTTTTTTTTTCTTCTCCCGTTTTAAACCAGCCACAGCCAAACTATAGTTTCCAATACGTTGCCGTCTAACGAATTTATACTTGGATCATTCCGCCAGTGCTGACGGGTATCCGGCATGTTCAGTCGCTCGAACAGAATTGTGATGCCCCAATTGAATTATACGCGAATCGTTTTTCTGTTGCCCCCCCCCCCCCCCCCC